>CABFOV010010263.1:0-16732 GCA_902141375.1 Timema poppense
ATATATATATATATATATATATACGTTTAACCATTAAAGTGTGTGTGTGACTCATCTAGTAATGGTGAGGAAAGGTCAGAGGTTTAGTCCCTACTTAGTTGTACTATCATTAGTTCTCACTAAATTGTTTCCCTCTACCTTACTCCACGTAAACCTTACTCTTGGTCCGTGTTGGTATGGCGTATACCTACATCAAAGCATATAACAAAAAATTACTATATATTTTTTTTTGAATGGTAAGTGGTCCCCAAATCACTGTGAGGCTATGCCCACTTCAGTGCCTTAGTGGTCTAAATCATCATTCTCTTGATTTTCTCGCATGCTGATAACGAGGAGAGTGTGTTTTGAATCCTATCCGGGTGGACTAAGAGTGAATTTTCCTTATCCCTACCATATTATTGTTTAGCCCAATCAGAAAGTAAAACGTGATGCTATGTATTCATAAGGATTCCCCTGAAACAACATTGACCATCTGCAGATCACATGACCTGACGTATGAGTCCTTTACCAGTGGTCACTATCTCAATGACCTGACGTATAAATACATTTATTTTGTTTAGTAGTAAGAACAAATACAAACTAATATTATTTTTGCAATCAACATTGACAATGACTTGACGTAGGACGCATATTGAAAATAACTATAGTATAATCCTGGTAGGAAGAGCAGAAAATATTGAGCATTTGCAGATCACATGACATGACATATGAGTCCTTTAGCGTCGATGTGTGTCTCACTGACATGACGTATGAATTTATTTAATTTGTTTGGAAGAAAGAACAAATACAAACGTATAATTTTTTTGCAATCAACATTGACCATAATTTGACGTAAAAAGAACATGGAACAGATCTATTCTTTGATTCTGGTAGGAAGATCACTAATAAAATACAAACTTTATGGTCATTTCACATTCTTACCAAATTAATATAAGTTGTTTGGTAGAATGAAGAGTTTAGAATTGGTAGTTGGAACAGTTAGAATATTCACAATTTATTTGCTGTCAAGTGTCTCAAATTTCTATTGGTGTAATTGTGATTTCCTAGTTAAAATCCTACTATAGGTATTATTTTCCGTAGATTAAAATCACATGTTAAATATATAGTGCTGGGAGACAGTAAGCACGGTATACGGGTGTACTAATTAGGAAGCTGACGAGTATTTTGCTGAATTAACATATTTAGTACATTCATGAACTATTAATGAATGGCCTGGGGCACTGGGAAAGTAACCGTTTGAACATTTTTATAATAATCACCACCAAGTGGGGTCCTGGATGTGGAAAATCACAGCAAGACATCACCTTATGTTTGACAGTCAACGAGAAGAGATGCTCTTATATGTCGCGGGAGAAGTGTCAGAGACTACACGTTCCCATACCCCATCAGTCCCAATCATTTAGATCCAATGGGCACTCATAAAAAAACAATCTACAAACATTAAAAACCAATGGGCACACATGAAAATCTAATGGGGTTAGGGCACACAATAAAATCAAATGGACTAATCTCATGAGCCCTGGGTAGGATCTGGTGGCCCTCCCACACACCATGGTCTTGGGGGATGACACAACCCCAAGATGTGGGTGGGCAAATAACGGTAATTCAACCGGATGTGGAAAGTTGGTCAATTGACATCACAATATTTCTCTCTTACGGGAGATAGCCTCGCAGCTGTACCTAGGGGCCTGAGAAACTACTATTGTCATAGCCACTGTCGCAACCCAAGACCGGATTTACAAATAGAACCAGTAGGGACGTGCTTACGGTGTCCAAATTTAAATGATGAAAGAAAACATATATTTTGTTCTAACCAGTTAAAGTAATTTTATGGCTTCATCCTGTGTGTGATTGTTGTGATTGGACATAGCTACGTACCAACACATCAAAGGATCAACTTAATTTACTGTAAATCATTTTAATGGCATCATAGACGAGTTTTCACAGCAGAAATCAAAGCGAAAAGTACTATCGACTGTTTTATTGATGTGCACATGCTAACATTTTATTTGTAGTAACATGTTCTATTGTCTAATAAAACAAACTTTATATTAATACATTAAATAATATTTGAACTTGTGTGTTGTGTTGGTTTAAGTGTATTTATTCCAACTTTTTAAATGTTTGCTTTGATTCTTAATACTTTTAAAACCTCACTATAATAAATGATCAAATAATGTAAGGACTTTATATCTGTAACTAAACATATACCAATTGTGTATATAATATATGTGTGTGTAAGTTTATGCAGGGTTTTAAAGGGAAACGGAGATTTAGAAGGTTAGTAATTAAGGTATGAAAAGTGGGCGGCCAATTATCTAATGCCTAAGGGCGGCGGAGTCGTAATTCCGTCCCTGTCATAATTATGTGATAACTACTATCGTAACCATGTTACTAAGGTTACACCATCGCTGAATTAACATCACTGTTAAAGGATAGATAACCCCATATTTGATCAACAATGATCAAACCCGGTACTCTTAATTCAATGATCAGACACCTTACCAACAGAGCCAAATTTTAGGGCTTTACTGTGAAAAGTGTTAGACCTTTGAAATTAATTTACTAATTAAATGTAGAAGGCCTCCTAAAACAAATCTTGGTAGGCAGTGGTTCATATTCCGGGAGTGTTTGTAATTGGTTTGTAGCATTTGAAGAGTACAGGGAAAATAGGGGGAAGTCAATGTTTTATACCTGAATTTAAATAGTTATTTTATCTGTTGGACACTCGGGATGCCCTTCTAATGCATTTGAGATTCAAGCTAAAAGATTATTTAGTCATATTTAAATTAATTTATATAAAAAAGTATTTACTTGGTTCCTTATTGGGGTTAATGTATAAAAATCGACGTTGTGGAAATTGTGTGATGTGACTTTCACCGTTTTTATCCTATACCTTTCATTTTTGGTTTTGAAATGCTCCCTATGGACATAATATTCTGGTGAATTTAATTAAACGCTAGCCTCTTAAACCAAAATCAGATAGTAGAAGTATTTAATAATAGCTGGAGCACTCAAGTATGGTTATGAAATAATAGAAACCTGTGGTGGCCAATTTGAATGAGAAATATAATAGTTTGCACTCTCCCTTTTAATGGGACCACTTACGTTCGTTTTTAATCACTTTCCGTGATAATAAGATTGTCTTGAGTGAAAGCTGATGTACACTATACAACAATTGTTAAGTTTCTTATTTCGAAATTAAGACATACGGGTAAGCACTTAAGGTGGGGAGGAAAGTGACGCGCGAAAAGGCGAGTATATTTGAAGTTTTTTATAACAAAACGTTCTTTAGTCAAAATGATTAAAATAATCCTCCAGTGTATTGTAATTTTAGTAAATGCACCCGCACTAGCTTGTAGAATGAGTGGGTAAATCACATAGATAATTAAAATGTAGAAAACTACTCCCTTAGCCAAGACCGGGATTTGAATTTAATCTTTCTTGCAACCAAAATATATACTGTGAGCTTCATGCTTTAAACCATGTGACTACGGGCGATGGTGGATTGGACCATTTTTATTGGAGATATTGTTGGATTGGGCACCGTCGATTCATCAAGAAGAATTTGTAAACAGGTATACTTGGAACCTTCATTTGACAAAAAGGATTTGTAAACAGGTATACTTGGAACCTTCATTCGACAAAAAGAATTTGCAAACAGGTATACTTGGAACCTTCATTCGACATAAAGGATTTGTAAACAGGGAGACTTGACACCTTCATTCGACAAAAAGGATTTGTAAACAAGTATATATTGAATCTTCATTCTACAAGAAGGACTGTACAAGTACCAGTATTGCTTATCTACAGCACTGTAAAAGTTCCACTATTAAATGTAGACATGACTTTACAAGTACCGGTATTCCGTATTCCATTTTGACATTACTGTACAAGTACCTGTAATTCATGTGGAGAAAGCTGTACACATACAATTATTTTAGGTTAACATTACTGTATAAGTACCAGTATCTGATGTCTACAGGACTGAACAAGTACCAGTATTACATTTTGACATAACTGAACAATTCCGGTATTGAAATTCCTTGGCTTGAAATGCAATTTAAATGATTGTATTGACAATGGGGATTTACTAGTACTATAATCTATTATCTAGAAGTAATGGAACATAAGAATATTAAACTGAATACAGATTTAGAATTAAGTTTAGGATATAATCAAGGTCAGAAAAGCTCTTGGTTTTTTTTCATTTTTTACAGCAAAGATTTTGGTCTAAATAATTCAAATATTCTTCCATTAAAAAAGTTAAAATTACTTAATGTAATAATATTAAATAGTTCTTGAATATCTGTCGAGGGTGTCCTGGTATTTAATAAAAACTGTTTTATTAATCTAAAAATGTATCATGTAATGCCGTTTTCTCATGCCAGATATTCAAAAAATATTAGTATCACTAAGTGAAGTAAATTAATCTCTATGTTTGTACTGAAGCAATGTATTAATTATTTAAATGTTTTGATATAAAAACTGCATTAACATCTGGATTTCTAGCATTGCCTACATTCCCATTTTAATATCTGACAATAAATCAATAATTTGTCGTACTAGCATATATGATTATAAAATAGATCCAATTAAACTTCAAAGAGATTTCAAATCAGAATTATCTAGTTCAAGTTAACATATTAGAGGCTTATTTAAAATATTTCTTAATTATATAAATTCTCTAACTAAAGGACAAACCTAATTTAAAATATCACAAACATATATACCATACTGAAATTATATCAGATTTTGCCAGATTATTAGAACTTACAGTTTTTAAAAACATAACAAATATCTCTTTTACACTATGCAGCTTTAAAACAATAAAATCATACGTCAAATATACCAATAAATCAATCCGAGTAGGCTACTGACAATTCAATTGAAAATACATAATAATGCAGGATGTCTACTTAGTCTTGGAAAATAATTCCCTGATAATTCCAGGTTTTCCAGATGATTTTTAAGTTTTGCCATGTTTAAGAAATCCAATATTTCACCCACTATACAATTATAATTAAAATGTACATTCAGTTTTCATTTTGATAAAAATTCTAAGTTATCAAATATTGTGATTAATGGAGTGAAAAATCTATTTATTTCATTCAAACAATTTTAATTAAAAATGTCTTTCAAATACAGATATAAGAACTGAGATGGTAAAATGTTTAACATATGTTATATACATTTTTTAAATAAGCCAACACATTTAAAACACAATTCCCGGATATTATATGTAAAGGGAAATTCCTTAAAATTATAGATTTTTCGAGGTGAGTAGACACCTTGTAATGTAAAGTGTATAAAGTGAATGGGAAAGGTTTAAAAGGAGTTTGGTGAGAGCTGCAGAGAAGGTATGTGGGAAGTCACGTAATGAGAAGAAGTGGAAGGAGACACCCAGGTGGAAGGACGGGGTGTAGGAAGCAGTGTAGGATAAGCATAGAGCATTCAGAAAAAGTTTAAGAATAGGAATAAGGAAACAGAGCAGGCAGAATATATGAAGAAAAAAACTAAGAGAGCTTTACGAGAAGACAGGAAGGATTGGATGAATGGAAACACTTAACCGATTATGACGTAATTTATCTTTTTTGTTAGGATATTAATCAAGGCATGTTTTAGCATTATAAACCAGTTTTTTTAAGTGGGTTCCTAATATGTTCCAACATGATATTTTTTTCCATTGTCTAATATTTATTGTTCATTTTAGCACATTTGTGCTGTTATTTATATCTGTAGGAAATCTATTTCTTCAATAATGGATTTCATATAACAATAGGTTTGGGCTGAAAGTCCTCGGTGAAGTGGTGGTTTGACATGCGATGACGTAATTTTCTGGTTTGCAGAAAGGTGTAATAGATTATCCCAGTGTTGGCTGAGTAGGTTTGAAAACGAGAATCTAGTGGAAGTTGAAGGCATGGCTTGGAGTTTATCTCCCGGTGATGTTCCGTTAGTCCTGACAGTGAGAAGTTTGGCGTTCGAAATATTCTGAGTATGGTTGAAATATTTTTAATTCAATGAACGTATTTTAAATACCAACTATATCATTAGTGAGGACGTGGGTGTATCTTAGTAAAAAATTAATTTTTAAATGCCAATTGTTTATATGTCATTGATCATTAGTTTTCTATGTGTTATAGCTTTTCATTGTCAAACAAGAATAATAATATTATATACACTTTGCAAATTTTGTCAACATTTTCAAAAATGGTAATGAAAAATAAAATATACTCTGTTCGAAAACATTCAAATAAATAAGTGCAATTTATTTTATTGCAATTTTTGGTGCCACAGTGAAAGGGATAATATAGGCAAGAAAAAATTTTAGAATATATCTATATATAAAACAAAATTGTCTACTTCGTCTTAAAACCCGTCTGTGCTATACGTATAGTAATACGCCAGTGAGTTATGTTAAAGTAGATCGAATTGAATATGGATGTAACCATTTTTACATGGAGGAAAGGATCGAAACAATTTAGGAATACAAACTCTCAATAGGCTGGACTGGGACTCTAGCCCTAACTTCTCCATAATCAACAGTCTGGGCTAGAATTGCTAGATATTTAACCACGCGAAATATGATTCGTTTATCAACTAATCGATTGTTTGCGTTTATATATTTGCTATCTTATAAAACAAAAGAGTGTCTTTATTCAGCCGAAAGGTTGGCTCCACTTGGCTGGTCTGTATAAGCAGTTCTTAGCCCTCAATATCCATTTTTATGAATCACATACATTACAATGTAGTGATCAATCGGGTTTTCATAAGCTCAAGGACAGGTTTGATATCAAGGAGGTGGGAACAATTTACTAGAAGATTATTTTCTCCACCTATATCCCACCCCTGTTAGTAAAGATATAAGGACTTTTTTATTTAGGGCTACATTAATTTATAGGTATAGCTTTTCACGCTAAATTGGTTATTTTAAATAGTATATTTTTTTAATACTGAGTTTAAAGACTTTAAAATAGTTTCTGGCCCATTACTGTGATATAGAAAAATTTAAATTTGCTTATTCATTTTTTTCATGGAAGCCATATATTAATATGAAAGTTTTGATTATTGCACACTATATAGATTGAAAACAAATTATATATATATATTTAGCGCCCCACCCCACCTATTGGGGGTTTACGCCTGTATACTATTTACTATTACATTTTAATGTTGAGGAAGGCTTAATTTAAAGGCAGTGTACCCACATTTCCGTGGAGGGAGAGTTGAACATATTTAAGAAAAAACCCTTTCAGTGAACCCGACATGGATTGAACAAGATCTCCCCGTCATTGTCATTATAGTCTATTGCGAAGGTAGCGTCTTAGAACATGTGACCACTGAAGTGGTTGAATTGTGTTATAATTAAATAGTCTTATTATTAAATGATTTTTTTTAGTTTGTTTTGTTTGGCCCTCGAGTCAGTGTTAAGTGGATGTTACCATGAATTTCGGACAGCAAACCAATCTTGCCCCGTGGTTTAATAGGGTGGCCTACCCTGCGTTCACCAAACTCAAAGCAACGTCCTTTCGAGTCATGCGTTTCGATAGTTTAGAGTGTAATTATTTGATTGGATGTTACAGGCTAGGCTTACAGTGTAAAGAAGGTAATAGACAAGAGCATTTTCAAGGAGTATCGAAATAAGGAGGGGCGATAGGGAGTAATCTTATATGAATAAGGGTGATGAAGACAACATATAAACTAGCTTGGCTGTCAAGTTTATTTGGACCATTTTGTCTCTAACAAGGAGGTCAGGCTCAAATACAGATTGAGTTTAATAAGTTGTATTTATTAAGTGGTTTCTCATGCTGTGTATTCCAGTTAATCATGGCATGGAGGACCAGGTTAGAATCTTGTGTTAAACATTATGCACATGAAATACCTTATTATCTTAAAAATAATGAATTATCAATCAAATTTAACTCTATTCTGGTTAATATCTGACACCATTCCTTCATCATTAGCTTTTGTATATTACTTCTTCTTTCTTTGCAAATCACGCTTTTACATATTTTAAACATATTATTATATGATATAAATTAGAAAATTGGACAGCGTAGTTCAAAAATTGGCATATTAAAAAAATATTTAAATTGTATTCTATAGATACTTTCTTAAAATAACATATGTTTAATAAGTTGTGTGAATTTAAGTCTGATAATTAGTTTTATTGCGACTGTAATTTTACTATAAAGCCTTTATTAATTATTTATCGTTCCTGGCTAAGATACAAAGAAGAGGTTTAGGAAAACATGTTTGAACTTAAGTAGGGCCTAAAATATTAATTTTTTCGATGGGTTTACCTTTTAACATTCCATGAACTACTGTTAGATGTGGTGTGTCAGGAGTTTGATCTTAGGCAATTTTTGTTGTTTATTTTCTCACCACTCGTTCGGTATTGACGCATGTATATTAATTATTCTAATTGAGAATGGTTGAGGAAAATATAGATTGAGAGTTAATGTACCCAATATTTTGGTTGTGATAGGGTGTTAAGAAATTAGGGAAACAATTTTTAATGTTGATTATATGTATTTTATAACTTTTATTATATAATATACTTTCTTAAAAGACTGGGTCAAATTATTATTTTTTATATTCACATAAGTTACTCATAGGATTGAAAACTTTCACATGATGGAAACATCGAAAATACAGCTCATTTAACTAAACGTTGTTTTTTTATAAATAGGAAAACAAAACAAAAAACATATCCTTGAAGTGTTTGAACTCTGTTTCAAACTTATTGTTTACAGCTAATTCAGCCATGTAGCTATATGGACATCTATGTGAAGCTGATAAAGGAATGATTCTGGGTTTAGTGGGGGCAGGGTACACGGACACTGACATTTCTTGTACAATACCATATTCGCTAAAAACAGTTTTGCTTTGGAAATCTAGATGGTAAAATGAAAACAGCCTCAAATATCATCATGTTGGAGGTACTTTACGCTATACTATCCGGATAAAAGACGCCGCGCTAGTTGCTGTAGTTCAGGCAAGCCCACGTTTAACAAGTAGACAAAGTTTTACGTGGGTAGGGGTAAACTTGTCTAAAGACACAATTTTGAAAAGATTATCAAAATGGCAGAAACTTGTTAGACTGAACTTCACACAAGAAAACTTATAACGGTCATTTTAATAATGCAGGAGAGCTATTTTTACAGATAAATAGGTGTAGTGTTCATCAAATTATGGTCTTGTTAGTGTATCGACCCAAAAATACTTGTTTTCAACCACCCTGTGTGCATAAACCCCGTTATGGTGGTCGCTTCTCTGTCTCAAATTGGTGGTGGATTTCACATGCTGGTGTAGGAGTAATGTGGAAAAATGATAAACATTTAATTAAGGAACAAAACGTGTGTATCTTGGATAATGTGATGATACCGTCTCACACTGTGCAAGACAAGGCTGGTCTAGCGAGTGAAGGATAGTAAAAAAATTGATGCATTCCCCCTATTTGTTTGAAACATATGGGCTTGATTTTGTTTAAATAGACCAACCATTGTATGAAATAGCTTTACAGAGGTAAAAAATATGATTGCTTTAGACACTTTGTTCAATTCTTTAATAAATATAATTGTTTGTTTGCAATTTTATATATATATATATATATTTCTTAATTTTTTCATATTAATTTAACTGTCAAAATATCTGAGGTGTTAACGAGACATCTCATTAATATAGAGTTAGTTCAGGTGTTCAACTCCAGAATAGTCCTTTTTTAAATTTATCCGACTGAAAAATCATTTTACTTTAAATTATTGTATTACCAAGCAAATAATTTGTGTTTCATATTTTGTATGGAAATATATAAGGTATTTGAGCCTAAGTAGCCTTCCACAAAGTTTTATTTATACTAATTTAAAAAGGTAATAAATTTAAAAGAATACATTCCTTTTGAAATTTTGTATATAAGTGATTATTTATAAATTAAATTAATGGGTTTTATGACATTAAAATGTACACATTTAAAAATAAGGCTAAGCAATCTAATCTTTAATCGCATACTAAAAACCATTAGGACAATTTATGTTTTACAAATAGTGGCGATAATAAACAATGTTTTATTGGATTCAAACTATTAACAAGTGATTTTTTATTCCAACAAAAAATTAAAATATATTTAAATTAAATTAATATTCTCGGGAACTTCGAAGGCTCATAGAAGCACGCTATCAATTAAGCTAAAGAACACCTAGAATATGATAAAGTTCAATTCATATTTATAAATCCTGAAAAAATTTTGAGACAGTAAATTTAGTTGCAAACAAATGGAAGAGGATTTCTTGATAAAACTAAACATATAGCTATGCATGATGCACTCTATTCAATAATAGTGTTTACTTTAAGTTACGTATTTTGTACAATGGTACGTTGTGAAACTCATCACCTAAATCATTTTGTACGTCACGTTTTTACAGTGATGTCAGATTGAAAATTCAATCCCAAGAGAAACAACGCCACACCGACTCGCACTACAGCAGCAACCTTTCAAAATAAGCACTGTTTTGGGACAGAATGCGATTTGCGAGATCATGAGTTGTGAGTATGCTCACTAGAAAGTATTTTTGCAAGTTTCAAAATTAGGGGCTCAAAGGTGGCCCACATTATTTTCTGTTATACAACTATTTACATTATACGCTGTTGGCATCGTGCGTGTAACTATTGCCAAATACCGCTAACCTTACTTGACTTTTGCCCTCTTTCACCACCTTTGACAGTAAAAATATAGGCATCTTAAGAGAGTGGAATAGGGGATAAACTAAGTTATTCAAATTTTAGCAACGAGTGAAGTTAGCCGAAAGAGACCGTTTATTGGTTTTTTGATGTAATAAATTTTACTTTATTTAATCAACGGTGATCTTAAGTGTGGAACTTAAAATGACTTCTCATGCCATTAGTGTCACGGTTTGGTCATCTCTGTCCTACTTGACAGACTATACCTGTATCATAAGGTGTTGGGCTAGGTAAGAGAACTGTCTGGATAGTCATTTGTATGACGTCACTTATTTTTACAGCTCAAACGTTTCAAGACCTAGAGTCCTGGTTTACAGGGTTAATCTCGGTCGATTGTACTAAAGGAGGTTCTTATTAAATAATTTCCAACTATAATCAAATCTAATCTAATCACATAAGGATAATTGTGCTAGTATTGCTACAATACTATTGACTACTCCACTACAATAAAGTGTAATTCCTGGACAATGGATAAGACGCAAAACAAAGAAACCTTTATTTTTTGATAAATCCCTTACAAAATATGTAAAATTTGTTAACAAAAATAGCTATCTCTGATTATTATTTCACTGTCAGAGAACCTTAACCTATAGGTCAGTTATAAATAATATTGTATGTATATCGTATTTATTAGATGTATTTAACAGGCACTTTATGAACCATTTGATTATATCAACATACGAGAATTTATATGAGCGATATTGGAATGGCCTACCAATTTTACCAGAAAAGGTATTTTTACATGCCTTTCCGGTTTCTTTTATGTGCCTCAATAGACCTGAGAGCAACGGCTTAGCTTTGCCTCCGAATGAAGTTGAGGTACATATTTCTAACGTTCCAGAAAAATCCATCGACTATGGCAGAGTTTGAACTAATATTTAGGAACAAAAGTATCAATATGGATAAAGAAAATGTTTCTTAACAGTTTTGTAATTTTTTGAAATACAGTATCAATTATTATATTTGAAATATTGTTATTGTAACTGACTATTGGCCTACACAAATTAAAGTGTATTGAATATATTGTATCTGATAAAATAAAATAAATGTAAATATATAAATATGAACCTCTAAATAAATCCACACATAGAAATATATAATACCAAGATTTTAGATATAAATACGTAGAAATTAATATTTTAAAATATACATTATATGTCTAAAATTAAAACAATAAAAAGAGTAGGAAAAAAATGTAATATGTCCTTCAATAATTTTACATAATTTCTACCAAAATAATTATTTTAGGAACGAACGAACATTAATGGATTAATCTACTTCTAATCTTCTTCGTATTTACGTGTATTCTATTTGTTTTAGTTTTGTAATTATTAGAACTAAAACAAAAATACTCATAAACGTCATAAATACAACCAAAAAGAGATTAATTAAACATGGTTGGTATGAAGTTGTTTTTATACTATAATCATATAACAATTCAAATTATGATATAACAAAAAATTATAAGCAAACGTAAGTTACACTCAAATTCAATAGTCTTTTTTTGGGTTCCGTATCAAGTATGGATCCAAACCTAACCTAGCCTAGGGGTGAACGTAAAATAATCTCCAAACCCAACAACGTCAAACCTAACGTAGCCTGTGCGTGTTTAGAATATAATTGAAGGGAAAACTCAACAAATGTTAAACATACACTAAAAATGTAAAATCAATTTTTAAGAGTGGCACTAATTTCTATTTTACTCACCACAAAATTATACTAATGTGTAAAATTTCATGTTAGTATCAAAAATGGGTCTTTTGTTAAGCTTAGCATATCCACTATCACGCCCCGTCTAGGTTAGGTTTGGAGACTAGTTTCATATTACGCCCAGGTTCATTAGATTTGAGGATTAGTTTTATATCCACCCAGGCTACGTTAGGTCATGTCTAGCTCTGTTTGGCGCCCTCTCAACCTGGCGCCATGAACAGCCACCGGGCTCGCACAGCATTTAAGCCACCCTTACATAGAGTAAGTAACAGTGTATATTGTTTCATTTATGATTTTTGGTCACGTGTTTCTACAACAAAGTATAGACCTATTAGTTCATATCACATATCTTAATAAGTATTTAGTAAATGTCTATTTCAAGATAGAAGTGAGATACAATTTCTGTGTTGCACCGTATCATATGTTTTTATTACTAAAATACCTAATTTCTTTTATCTATATGTGAGTAGGTTTGTGGACCTATAATTTCTAATACGCTTTATTATTATTTTTAGTTAACCTACTTATCGACACAGCTAAAGGCAATAATTAAAATCATTCTATTCACGTTAATGTGCACAATTAGATCTATAATTTCAGAACCAATTTTTTTAACAACCTGTATCTACACGTGTGTGTGTATTCAATTGCTTTAAAAAAATTACTTAAACTAAAATAATTTGATGATTATTTTCAGGTGGTAGAAATAATAGCTATGACATACATGCCTACCCCCCTCCCCCCTTAAGTAAATTTCTGGATGCACTATTGAAATTTAATCTTAATATCTTCAAATTTAATTCTGCTATACGTGCTAAAAGTTCTTGTTCATCTATAAAGCATGAATAAAACTATTAAGAAAAATCCTTTTCACCTCTCTCTTCTAAAAAACTAATGTTATATAAATAGGTTTTAGCTAATCAAGGAAACACTGTAAATGCAAATTATTTATAAGGTAAACAAAATCAAATCTACTCTATTAAAATACTTTTAACAAATATCATACAATTACATCACAGGGAACATTTTCAATAGCTCAAGTTTGGAGGTGACAGACAATATTAGTGTCAAAAGGGTTTTACCTGAACATTATATAACGCAGTTGACGTAAGTGGGAGGGAGGTATCAGTGTTAAAAAAAACATTGAAATATAGTGAATACCAAAAAGGGTGGGGGAGGAGAATAAGAGGTGCTTCCGTGGACAGAAAAATCTACCAGCAAGCTACTGAACTTTTTCAAAAGTTTAGACATGATTTAATTTGAAAATATCAAATTTTGAAAAATTATTTTACTATAAACACTCGTCGTGAATGATAGAACATTATGTATTCTCTAAAATAATAAGATAACTTCAAAACTTTTTTTGTGTGTTTATATTTAATTTCAGTATAATTGAAATTAAGTCTTATTGTAATAAATTGAATAATAGCTTGTAACTTTTTCATTAATATTGTTCATTTTAAATTTAAAAGTTTAGTATAATACAAAAAACCGCATGTTGTTCATATGTATAATTTCTGAGAAATAGGCTCTACAAATCTATCGTTCCTATATAGTAGGTGTCCATGCAAAACTTGCGCTGATGATAATACATCAGAACACTTTTTTATTAACTAGTTACTTATATTTTTAAATAATTTTTTATCAAGCTTAGGCTATGATATTTTAGTTATAAGTTTAAGCTTTTTTCCTACTTACATATTATTAATTTTATCTAATTAATGGGTAAAGAAAAGTTAAGTTTGGTACTCTTAAAAGGTTAAACGCAGGCTGTATCCGAATAACCCAAAGATAATTGTCAAGTATCAATTAGATGCCGTTTTGATTAATTCACACTCGCCACTTACTTCCCAAACTAAAACTACATCAAAATATTTGCACGCTAACGACCTTATTACATCCATGTTACAACATTGATAATTATGTTAAGGCCATATATTTTCCATAAATAAAACTATTCCACCTTACTAAAACTGGCATGTTTTAAATTTTTTATCTTAAAACCAGCACCATTTCATCTGATATTATTCTTTGCAACATTTGTTTAATGTAAATCATGACGAGAATTTTATTTTTTATTTTTTGCAATATTAAATCCTAGATGTAGCTTAATTATTTAAATTCTTCAAATCATCAATTTATAATTAATGACAATGATTGAAACTCAGAATCATGAGCATGAATGAAACAAACCATTGTCTTAATATTGACAATTGACAGTAAAATAAGACAATAATATAACAGATTATAATCAAACTCTTTACCTAGACTGAACTAGGACGTATCTACCACGTGGGGCTTCGATCCTTGGATCAAAGGACGTGAATATTGACTATTCGGACAAATATACACTTGATCACGTGATTTCAAATGCATCTCTAAAGGATACGTTTCAAGGCTACATCAAATGAATAGATTATTCAGATACAGCCGTGGACTCTTTTTTCAGGTTCTGTTTAAAAATTCACACTTTTTGTCCAGTCCCTATAATTAAAATTATAAGTCGCAAATATTATTGAGCTCACAATCACAAAAGCATTATTGTATAATGAGTAAAAAATAAACAGATCTAGAGTGCCTACATTACAATATTAATCAAACAACCTGATATAAATCTAAGGAATACGGCAAAGACTAGTGAAAACACAAATAAAACAAAATCAGTACATTTAAGTTTTGTTCACCACTACTAACAGGAAAAATAACCTTTTAAAAAAATACCTAGTTTTTGATATATTATTAAGTACCATTAATATTAAATAGTATTAAATTAAACCACGTTGACAATAATTTATTTCTCATACAATTGATTCGACATTCATTGTTTTCCTCCCGTACATTGTCCCTTAGCAACCATTTTCTGTGTAAATAATCATTGCTTTTACTCTGACATTTAAAGCAGTTGTTTCAATCATTCCTCAAGGGGAGGCCACAATCACTGATTTAATTTTTTTGACATTCATTGTTTTTCCCCTGTTCCCTTCAAATTTTTAAATATAATAAAAAAAATCACAGTAAACTACCAGTCACGATCTTAGCCATAATAAACTGTTAGGTTGTCAATGGGAAATCAAGTGTTTATTGACTAGTCAAGCGTTTCCATAACGTGTCTATTGAATCAAATAAATAGATATACATTTACTGTAAAAATAATAATTATAATTTCAATATATTGTTTTGAGTTAATATACTGTCTTCAAGCAAAAGGGACCAAGACAACTTATTTACTTATCTATGTACTAAATATAATTCCCTAAAATCACGCAAAAGGTAATATAGGGAATATTTATTGTTGCCTGAACAAATATTTTAAAGTTTAAGACATATTACCAATAGAAATATATGTGGAGCATGAATAGTGTATTTCACCTATTCCTATTTGGCTGCACTTATAAAGGTTTTTTGGGTTGAATGGTGCACACAGCTCATTTTAACAAATTATTGACTCATCAGTTTTTTCCTGCACACCACGGATTATTTTCTACTGTGGATCATAACTACTCTTTGTATTGTATTTTATATTTGTCTTGGAACTTATTTGGGACCATGTGAAGCTACCGATGCTGTTAATTAACTTTCCAAATCACATTTGAATCATTCAGTTTTATTCTGTTATTCATCAAAATTTTATATTATATATCTGTTGTTGGTATTAAGTTCTATTTTGGTGTCCATGAAAATGTATGTAATTGGTCTTTTAATCAATAAGATTAAACTCAACTCCTGGTATTTAAGGTTTAGGTTTTCTCTTGGCGTTACAACTAAATAGAAACAAATGGAAGTCCATTCAAATGTACTTTATAGCTATGGAGAATAACAGTTCGATAGGCTTAAAATATAATATATGAAAAACTATCAATATTTTTTAATGTAATTGTTTACAAAAGTTTAACCTCTCGGTGTTAGCGTTTATGCGCGCATTTAGACACATGACTCATTGATCAACAGCGTAAATCTTTTATCCAAATAATCAACACAGAATAAAATACCTATACTAATCTTTTCATTCGTGTTTTAATAAATATTAGAGAGCTTTCATATCTACAGAAATTCTCCTCTCTATAGATAATAGACTTCTAAAACTTAAATGCTAAACATTTAATAATCATAAAAGTTAAAACCACGCCAAAACGAGCTATGCAAACAATGACATTCATTTACTTATGTTGAATTTTATTATTTTGAATATTTCTATACAATCATGGATATACTTACCAAGTATGAGGTAGAAACACATAACACTAGTTTGCCATGGAATACTACATTTCGTGGTTGTTCCTCC
>CABFOV010010265.1:0-16732 GCA_902141375.1 Timema poppense
ACATTATTTTCTGGAACGGGTATCCATTTCATGGACGAAGGTAGCGACATCACACGGGAAGCCTTCCCTAAGGGATATCATCTCGTGTCTTTCGATCTACCCCCTATTCTGTCCACCCACATTATATCGCATTGGAATTTGACGAGGCATGTCTCTCTGATTATCACAGTGAGCTTCACCAGAGCTATCACCGAAACCGTCAATTGTATCGTGTATGAGGAGTTTGCCAACATCATCACCATCTACAAGGACAGAAACGTCGTGACCGATTATGGGAGTTAATATAAACGGCTTCCCACCCCTTACACTCGTAATTTAAATCATGGACGTCATTGTGGATTTCCAGAGCTTCATCAACGACAACAAAGAGTTTATCGTCAAGGAATTGAGTGTTTTATCTGTATGCGATACATTACTACAACAGTAGATGTTAAAACCCCAATACGCTATCGAGAAATTTTCAGCCGCCGCTAAAAAGAAAGCCGATTATATCGTCAACCAACTGCACGGTATTCCCTGGGATAGCGGTGATGTGGATTACAGCCTGCGTGCCGCGTGCCACAACGCGTGCAGAAAATGTCTACGTCAAGGGGGCAGAAAAGAAAAGGTTTCTAGTCAAATACACGCCTACACCCGTCGTAGATCTGTACGACAGAGGTTGTTCAACTTTGAAAACACTTAAATTGGGCCGCACCATGTGCTTGGCAAATAGTTCTATATTATATGTAATTTCTGTTTGGCCTCCATCGTTTGGGGACTTCAGGATTGGATGATTGAAGATGGACACGCACACCGTAAGGCGTGCGCTGAAAACAAACCCGTGGTTCCATTCTGTACGGTCGGGGGATTTCCCTGTTTATCAACTGTCCACAAAAATAGCGTGACCTGCCACTCTCGTCATAAACACTGATCCATACACCAAGACTGGGACTCATTGGGTCACCATTTTTATCGACAAGAACGGCGTGGGAGAATATTTTGACAGTTATGGTTTTCCACCCCGTATAAATTCACATCTGGAATTATACGCAAAAACACTTCCCGCACGTCTCATATCACGCTACAACTTCAAAGCATCGTCTCAGACGTTCGCGGCCATTACTGTCTCATATACCTTCTCTATCACGCCCGGAAAATTCAAATGAAAACTTTCCTAAACCTATTCTCGCGCACCAATCATACAAGCTATTACGAAATGGTGGTGAGATATTACAACACATTTTTCAAGACTGTATAGTCCTGCCACCCCTCAAGAGGCTGCGTCCAATCAGTGTGCACCTATAAAAGGTGTGTCCCAATGGCACGCTGGCTATAACCATGAAAGTCATTGAAGTGAACAAACATCATGGACGGTCAAGACGTTTTCACCCGCAAAGCAAAACTGGCGAAGTCACTCGCCATCACCAGTATTTTCAACACTTTGTTCCCGCTTGACGAAGTCGATGCCAAGTGACTCATCGTCGGCATGATCCCAATGTTCAGTTAGAAAAATGTGGAGGGAACTGTGTGGTGTTTAACCGTACAGAGTGACAATAACTTGGCGCTACAAGTCGGTAATATCAAAGTTTTTCAGTAACATGCAACCTACTCAGAAGATTAGTCTGAATAATCATTAAATCTTTCTGAGACGCATGTGCGGTGACCGTATGGTCGTCATCAATGAGAATCAATACGTCGGACTCAAATGGGTCGCCTATCTAGCACCTAGCTGGGCGCGTCTTTGTGATGTGTGGGACCTAATCGACGTTGCCGTCGACCACCGGGATATGTGCTCGACACCCGTCGCACGCTATTACAACGATTTGATCGACACACTCATCGTGGATGTGTGTGACACGCTAACAGCTAACAGCGGATGCCATCGATCTCAAATAGCCTACGGTGGAAACGCACATCATAAACCTGGATCTTATCAGTGCTACCTACTATACACATCAAGTTGTCGGTTTGGACTATTACATGCTGGATTGTGAACTAAAAACAATTTTACTAACGAATCTAAGAGACACTGTAGAAAAACGTATGAAAAAATAAATGCGGCATTCCTGTAAAAGTTTATAATAAATATTATGTGTTATGTCTGTGAAACCTTTAATTTATGTCTGTAAACCTTTATGTTTAATAAATATATGTTTTGTAATATAGTTTTTATTCACACAAAATATTTCTGTCCCCTTACACGTAGATACGAGTCTCGACTTGTCGAGCTGTCAAACTGTCCCCAAATATGAACAGAGTCAATGACCTCTTGTAACCTTATACGGTTTTAAGGTCACGATATATTCCTGTCTTGACTCGTCTTGTCGAGCCGCCAAATTGGCGCCAGTCATCAGGGAAAACCCATTGTGACATCATTCAAGGTAGTGTCACGTTTTAACTTGTCGACCTGCCAAACTAGCGCCTGTCATCAGAAAAACCCCATTACCATTTAGAGGGTGGGGGTGGGGTCACGACACCAGAAAAAACCCATTGTCTAGAGGAGGATTGCCATAGTCAATGACCTAGCTCACGGTTTCAAGTTCACAATCTATTCCTGGGTTGTCGAGCCACCAAACTGGTGCGAGTTGTCAGGGAAAACCCACTTCGACATCAATCAAGGTCGTGGTCTATTCTTGTCCCGACTTGTCTTGTCGACCCACCAAACTGGCGTCTGTCATCAGGGAAAACCCATTACCCCATAGGGGTTTGGGTGAGGGGGTTGCGTCACATACTTCTAATGAGGGGAAGTGAGGGGTATAGTGAAAGGCAGAGGGAACCATCTTTCACAATCTTCGCTTAGCGGCCGGGCAGAGGAGATGGTCCCATCGTTCACTAGTGATGCCGAAGAGCGCCCGGCGCCGTGGACTGCTCACCAATAAATAAATAAATAAATAAAAAACTCCAACGCCCCGTCAGATCCTACACAGACATAAAAAAAAGAATAAATAACCAATGAGCACAAATAAAAAATCATTGAGCATACACAAATAACCAATGAGCACAAATAAAAAAACAAATGAGACAAGAATAAACAAGTTTTGAACAAGGGTGAGGGGTCAGGAGGAAGGGAAGGGAGTTAAGCGTAGGGGAGGGGGAAAACCAACAGCCAATCAAAGAGTGAGGGGCGTGGTCACGTGACCAGCTCTAAGCCAATCAGAGCGCTGGTCCCATACGCCCCAATAGGTAGTGATAGCTACATTATTTTCTGCCAAGGGACACTCCTATCGACGCTCAAGATTAAATGGACTTATCGAGTTAAGTTTAAATGGTGAATTTTTAAATTAGAAACAAACTTAACATGTAAGGCATTCATCGTACACTCATTCGCCTTTAACGCTAAATATTTATATCGTGAACCAAGCTTTATTATACCCAAGCACGCATGCCTGCACCGCAGTGTCAACTTTCTCCCGCGCACATGCGTCCTAGGTTGTTTGGGTTTTTTCTTCTAGACGACGCTGAGATTGTTTTCTAAATGCGGACATTACTGTAAAATTACGGTAACATTCAATAGAAACCTTAACCGGCCCCGTGGTGTACTGCTCACTAGGGGTCCCACGCTCGATTCCCGGCTGGCACCTTGGGTATTTTTCCCTTTAGGGGAATTAAGCTAATGATCACCAGGGTTTGGCTAGTTAGTTTCAAGTCAGGTTTAAGATCACCTCTGACTCCACATCTCCACAATAACTATCAACATATATCTCATTACGGGTACGACGTGTAGACAACCTCCTATGATGTATTCTGGGTAACGTTCTGTGCTATAAGAGCGGCTGATAGTCTACACATAAGGCGACCTAACCTGGATATTCAAACTCCCTTCCAGTCTATTTGTGCCATACAGTTAAAAATAACCTGTGCAGAAGACGTAATTTAGCTCTTAGCCCAGATAAAACAACCCATTGTCTGATACTAATATGGAAGATATCAGTAACATTTCTTAGAAATCTTTCATTTCTTTACAACATTTTACAAATACGATACTAGCCTAGAAATTGGAAGCTTCCAAAGATTCTACTTTTTTACAAAGACCAAAAACACCACTAAAATAAATCACATCGTAAAGGTCTATAAATCTAACTTAAGTTTTTGGCAAAATATTTGAACATAGACTCACAAAACTCCTCCAAAAGTTTTTATAAAAGATGAAAAGTTTACCTACCTCATAAGTGAGTGTTTAAGACAAGGACTGGACCAACCTAACACAAATTTTGATCTTACTTAAATACATTTAATTTTAATGATATGATTGAAAATCATAAATTAATATTGAGTATCAACTATAAAATATCTAACTGTAGTGTTCGACCATCCTAAAAAGCACGTGCTATTGTTTTACACTAACTTATCTTAGTAAACAGACTTAAAGGAACATCATGGGGACTATATCCTAAGATTTTGAATAATATCATAACATCCTCTGCCACCCAGTATCGACCGATTGCCATATTTCATGGATATCAACCCCAAATTACTTTTAATCCATGCTACAGGTTCTGGAACGACACGTTGTTCGTTTGCCATATCGAATTTAAGCTATCAAGTTCCGTACCCCAACTCTCTGACGTAGTTTACCTCTCACCAATCTGTGCCCATCTACATAAACTTCGTCCTCTACACGCTAATCGATTATTTGATTTTTAAAAATAGAGATATCTTGAAGGAAATACTAACCATTGAAATAAAACACAGGTGCTGTCTTCAATCTCCTTGACTCTCACCTTATCAACATCTATCAGCCCGTTCTAGATGATCATACACACAACAACCTAAACCCTGCACCAAATCTTCCCGGTTTAACACACACATATCTTTTATTGAAATATATTTTATTGAAATACCTTACTTTTTAAAAACATTACTAAGTTATGACTTTCTATTGAGCTGTTTTTTTACCACCATGAAACCAAGATTTAATATTTAAGTTTATCTTACTAATAAGATAGTAATACAAAAAGTATAGAACATTTTACTTCTGAGGAAGGAAATGTTTAATCTCTCAGTGGCCTACTTACCTCATTAGGCCAGCATGAGATTACTGGAATAATAATAATGAGTATTAAAGTTGTGTCGTATGGTGTGCACGGTCGATTGCATCACGCGGCAGTGATCAAACAGGCTTATCCCGGACCAAGCTCGATCCAGTGATGATTCAGTGGCGCGATGTGGTGAAATAATGTCAGGCGTCTCCTTCCTGAACGGTTTCCTCGAAGCTGACCTACATCACATGTTCCGCTCAACCTTCATTCCGTCATCCTAAACTGTAGTCTGATTTGATGATCCGAGGTGGATTCAATTTACCGTTTAGTGAATCCAAGTATTCTCACCATACGTTGTCTGTAACACGTCTTCTGTTACCTTTTTTGTTTTTTTGGACACAAAGAACACAAGCAGGTCCTAATTCAATCATAGACGTACCAACTTGGAGCGTTTAGCAAACTTAAGTAGCGATATAATATACTTTTAAATATTATATTTAGCGATTCGCATTTTATTGTACTTTTGGAAGACAAAAAATGTAAAATAATTAAAGAACACAGGTTGATAAAGGTGGATTTTAACTAGATGAACCCGAACTTAACGGGAAAGAAAACGTAAACATGAATGTTTTTCTTGCACCAAGCCTTATTTCCCCAGCAATATGAAATAACATTAATAAAGTAAAATGTTATCAATGTTGAGCGTAATTAAATAACAAATTGTTTAAATCGTAAAATGACACCTGGGCACTGTAATCGAGGTGCCATTTTTCAATTGAAAGAATATGACGTTTAGATACGGCTATAACCATAATTACAATAATTATAATAATTATTTACACCACCAGTAAATAAATATGTTTGTTTTTTCTGAATGTTACTTTCTGTCATATTCATGTTATAATTTGTATCAGAAACGCGATTAACTAGTAAGCACTAACAAGACACTAAACTCGAATGGAATGGGCCGTTCTCTCATAGGAAACTGGCCCATTCCATTCTGGTTTAGGTAGGTGTCGTCATGTATTTTGTGTCGGCGTTCTTTCTAAATTAGACGAAAGCGAAAGGAGTACGATTGTAAATGTTTTGCTATTTGAGACTTTAAAACATTAATGTATACACTCTTTTAGTAACAAAATACTTACAGTCCTGGGTATCCCCCCCTCCCCCTCCTTTTTCATTCGAGCATGCATAGCTCTTCATTATTATTATTATTATTATTAGGACCGCGTCTTACTAACCGTTCGGGTTACACGCACCTACGTTAATGTGTAATGTTAGGGTGATTGTGAGATGAAATGGAGGACCTACAGTTTTAACGTGGAATCCGAACTACGGTGGAGGCCTGGCATTCCCCACATTCACAAGATGTATTGTCAGAGGTGAAGGAAGAATTTGGTAATCAGATAAATCTGTGCCGGGACTGAGGATTGAGCCCCGGCCGCCAGCACAGAAGTCTGACACCTTACTCCTAGACCGCCAGGTCACCTACCATAGCTCTTCATTACAGTGTATGATATATATATATATATATATGTTATATACTTTAATACTTGCATCAATACGTGGGTTATTAACGACTTAATTAGGTAGGGTGGGGAAAATAGCTGTCTTTGTATCAGCATAGAGAAAGGTTGGGAAAAAACACAGTGAAATGCACATGTGAATAACAAGACACATAGTACACTAGGTTGGGATTTGAACCCCGACCTGCTTGTTGACTCAGGATATTGCGAGTCTAACACCTCAGACCGCTTGGCCCACTTTGTGGTTCTTAGTAGAATTTTCATCACCTGCGACTTCTTTATTCACTATAGAATCTACCAACTGTTTTATGAAAACAAACACAATTATTTTCACAGTTACATATTTTCGACGTTCCTTGGAATCGAACCAGGTAAGTCTTTAAATTATAAAGCAAATTCACTACAGAATAAGTTAAGATAATATGTGGATAGTAATATTACAATGTGGTTTCTGGTCTGAGCTAGACTACATTTTATAGTTCACCCGCCATTCATGGAGTTTTTAAGGTGTCCGCCTACCGTAACGCTGGGATACGTTGCAGACGTTCAGAAATTTCGCGTTATTTAAGATGCCGTTTGCTATTTTAGAATATCAATCACTGGAAAATTAAGATGAAAAGTATTACCATGCCCCTATAGGATTAAATATATGTATATATTTATAATATATATATATATATATATATATATGTATATATTTATAATCTAAATCAAAATTGATGAAGGGGTAAATTTAGATAATTTTTAACGGCGTTTCATGCGAAATTTTACATCTTTTAAATTAAAGTAAATGTTTATTAACATAGATCATGCCCTCCTCAAACAAATAAAGTAATTTTGAATAGGGCTACAACATACACTTATAAGATAAGTGAGTATTTTAGGTTTATTCCTGAAAATGTCCTGTAGGAATCGTCTTTCCAAAATGTGGATTAAAAATGTCCGTGGAAGCATATGTATATCTTGAGTTTTTAAACTCGTCAGTGGAAGAGGAGAAAGATAAACAGATAAACAATAGGTCTCACAGGGTAAATGGTTTATTTTCTTACCTCTATTTCTAAGGGTTTGGTAATCAGATAAATCTGTGCCTGGACCGAGGATTGAGCCCCGGCCGCCAGCACAGAAGTCTGACACCTTACCCCTAGACCACCAGGTCACCTACCATAGCTCTTCATTACAGTGTATGATATATATATATATATATATATTATATACTTTAATACTTGCATGAATACGCGGGCTATTAACGACTTAATTAGGTAGGGTGGGGAAAATAGCTGTCTTTGTATCAGCATAGAGAAAGGTTGGGAAACAACACAGTGAAATGCACATGTGAATAACAAGACACATCATACTCTAGGTTGGGATTTGAGCCCCGACCTGCTTGTTGACTCAGGTTAGTGCGAGTCTAACACCTCAGACCCCTTGGCCCACTTTGTGGACCTTAGTAAAATTTTCATCACCTGCGACTTCTTTATTCACTATAGAATCTACCAACTGTTTGATGAAAACAAACAAAATCATTTTCAAAATTATATATATTTTCGACGTTCCTTGGAATCGAACCAGGTAATTCTTTAAATTATAGAGCAAGTTCACAACAGAATAAGGTAAGATAATATGTGGATAGTAATATTACAATGTGGTTTCTGGTCTGAGCTAGACTACATTTTCTAGTTCGCCCGCCATTCATGGAGTTTTTAAGGTGTCCGCCTACCGTAAAGCTGGGATACGTTGCAGACGTTCAGAAATTTCGCGTTATTTAAGAAGCCCTTTGTTATTTTAGAATATCAATCACTGGAAAATTAAGGTGAAAAGTATTACCATGCCCCTATAGGATTAAAAACCTTATCTTTTTTTTAAAGTTTTATAATACAAAACAAAATTGATGAAGGGGTAAATTTAGCTAATTTTCAACGGCGTTTCATACGAAATGTTATATCTTTTAAATTAAAGTAAATGTTTATTAACATAGATCCAGCCCTCCTCAAACAAATAAAGTAATGTTGAATAGGGCTACAACATACACTTATAAGATAAGTGAGTATTTTAGGTTTATTCCTGAAAATGTCCTGTGGGAATCTTCTTTCCAAAATGTGGATTAAAAATGTCCGTGGAAGCATATGTATATCTTGAGTTTTTAAACCCGTCAGTGGAAGAGGAGAAAGATAAACAGATAAACAATAGGTCTCACAGGGTAAATGGTTTATTTTCTTACCTCTATTTCTATGTCGTACATTAAACGTCTAAGTGTGCTAGCACATGGGATGTTTAATGGCGTCATATTAAAATACAAGTCACTTCGCAAAGTAGCTCCGAAATCACCGAGTAGACGACGTCGGAGATCACATTAGATGTAACACCAACAAAAGAACCAGTGATTGGCGTGTTTCGTGACACCCAGTGTTCGTCGTCAAGTGCTCATTATTGAAAGGAACTGGACATAGTTGCGTATAGTGTTTTGTTTGAAGGCTGGTTGCGTAAGACGCGCGCCGGGGTGTTGTTGTGAATGGTATGTCCCTGTGAAAGGTAGCCTACACTACTAACTTGGACCAGAGGGCCTTATGTCCACTTGCAGGATAGCTGAGAGGTTGTTGCTGTTTGGGAGCTCTGGGCTGCCTGGACCTGAGACGCAGACAAGGATACACCTGATTGTCACGGAGGTTTCCCACACTCCTTGATTCAGGCTGAGTCCATCAACACTGACCAGGGCGGTATGCAAGAACGTTAGTGAATGCTTAGTGGACCAATAGTGTTGTCCCGAGCACACTATCGCTCCACCTACTAACCTATGATGACGCAATTAAACCCACACTAAGGTCAACAAAGCACCCACTTAGTCAAGTTCTTGCGTACGGCCCTGAGATTCACTAGTGTCACTGCTCAGTGATAAAAGCACTCTGCTTGGGTCGCTACCTGAACCTAACTTTGTGGAAGCAGTCCGATTGACACGAGATGGATATTTGTGTTCTATCCCTAGAAAACGCGTTGTGAAAATAACCTCTCAGTATTATTGTCTTAACCCACTCCTCTCTCAGTAATCTCGGTCAGGGCTGTACGCTTTTAGTTGAACTAATAAATTAAGATTTGAGGAATATAAAATTAATGATGAAGTGTTTTCCCGCATTTACATCAATAGATAAGGGAAAAAAAAGTATTAAAAAAACACATTTAGTGTAACCGGACGTGATTTTCCGTCCTTGAGAAACCAGACTAAACTAGCTTGAGGATTGGACCGATGTGAGTCATCCTCAGTCGAACCAGAAGGTTCCCGACTTGACGGTTAGAGTCAGGCTGCACCCGCTCACCCAGTCCTTGTGTGTGTGGCCTGGTAAGCGAGGGGTGGTACGAGGCCTGGTTTGCTTGGAGGTCGGAGGTTAGAGGAGCGAGGGCGCGACCCAAACGAACACGTGGTATTTAGTCTGCATGTGCCTACTGGAAGCGGCTTGAGGGTCGCCGCGAACCGAGCCCTCTAGGGATCCCGCTAAGCGATTCTTATTATTAGCACCGCGTCTTACTACCCGTTTGGGTTATACACACTTATGCTAATGTGTAATGGTAGGGTGATTGTGAGATGAAATGAAGGACCTACAGTTTAACGTGGAATCCGAACCACGGTGGAGGCCTGGCATTCCTCACATTCACAATATGTCTTGTCAGAGGTGAAGGAAGGGTTTGGTAATCAGATAAATCTTTGCCGGGACCGAGGATTGAACCCCGGCCGCCAGCATAGAAGTCTGACACCTTACCCCTAGACCGCCAGGGCACCGCTAAGCAATTCAACTTGTCACTCGGTAGCCAGGCAGCAACTGTTCAGTGAACAACCACCTTGTTATATGTTATTTATAATAATGGATATTGGTGCTGTGTTTCAAAGGAGAGCGTTGTGGGACCCCAGTGATGTCCTTCAAAAGTATGTGGAAGTATTAAAAGGGTCTGGGAAGAAATATGTAGAGAATTAAACATTCCAGATCAGTTAAAGTATTTTTGTCACATGCATTAATTAATACACGAGAATTATAAATATTATAAGTTAAAGTTTTTTTTGTTATTATTTGTATTAATTATTAATATTAGACAATATATTTTCTGGTAGTCGTTTTGCCAAGGAACACTTTCTACTCTGTTAAAATAATTTAACAATTTTCCTGATTAGAACAGAATTATTCTGTAAATGATGTAATGTGTGTGGTTGTGTTATACAGATATTTAATTTAGTTGGAAAACTTAATTAAGTAGAGTCCTGCCCCTTTTTCTCAACGATGTAACTGTGTAGTACACACGATGCTTTTTGATTTTGTTAGCTATAATAATGACCAAACTATCGTTTTGTTATTTTTTTTCTAGCTAGATACATAATAAACTATAATAGTATCACATACAAATTACTATTTTTTAAACTGCCTCTAATAAATAAACTACCTCAGCGTAATAACAAGTCTTTATTCAGCACTAACAGGTTTTCTAAAATTAGTTGTAGTTTTGGTCCATCTTTCTTCTAGTTTGGAAAGTAAGAAACCAAATGACTTTTTATTAATACGTAGGTATCCAAAAAAGGTATCATCATACAAGGGAGCTTGACGATATAAGTTGTTAAATTGACCACGTTCGGCATTTATTAAATTCACGAACCAACTGAGCAAAATGTATAAGCACAAAGTATATCATCGAGTTTTAGAACTATATTTTCGAGTGTAATTAATTTACTTGAGTTATGACAGTGACATGATGAAACAACGCACCTCAACATCGCACTGCGACTGCTATTGACTCAACTAGCTAGCTACCTTTTACTATGTGAACAGCGTATCGCTTGC
Source organism: Timema poppense (assembly GCA_902141375.1). Classification (NCBI taxonomy): domain Eukaryota; kingdom Metazoa; phylum Arthropoda; class Insecta; order Phasmatodea; family Timematidae; genus Timema; species Timema poppense. The sequence goes on from CABFOV010010265.1 coordinate 11,302, forward strand.
CGCTACCCACTAAGCAAGACTGCTATTGACTCAACTAGCTAGCTACCTCTTGCTATGTGAACAGCGCATCGCTATAGCTAGCTACCTCTTGCTCTGTGAACAGCGCATCGCTTGCCGCTACCCACTAAGCAAGCCTGCTATTGACTCAACTAGCTACCTACCTCTTGCTATGTGAACAGCGCATCGCTTGCCGCTCGCTACCCACTAAGCAAGCCTGCTATTGCCTCAACTAGCTAGCTACCTCTTTCTATGTGAACAGCGCATCGCTTGCCGCTCGCTACCCACTCAGCAAGACTGCTATTGACTCAACTAGCTAGCTACCTCTTGCTCTGTGAACAGCGCATCGCTTGCCGCTACCCACTAAGCAAGACTGCTATTGACTCAACTAGCTAGCTAGCTCTTGCTATGTGACCAGCGCATCGCTTGCCGCTACCCACTAAGCAAGCCTGCTATTGACTCAACTAGCTAGCTACCTCTTGACTATGTGAACAGCGCATCGCTTGCCGCTACCCACTAAGCAAGCCTGCTATTAACTCAACTAGCTAGCTACCTCTTGCTATGTGAACAGCGCATCGCTTGCCGCTACCCACTAAGCAAGCCTCTAGCCTCCAAGCAAATCGCCTGCAGTATAAACGAGGCCTAAAGGGGTGTTTAATGAGTGATGAGTGCGAATCTACCAGCAATAGTTTCCCATCTGCTCAGCGAGTCGTGGTTCACTTGCGAGAGTGTTACTGCTGCCGTTATTTACTGCACTGCAAGTTAATTGCTCCTCAGGTGTTAAGTGAGAACTTTTCCCGAGCTCTTGGAGGTTGACATCAGAGAGACAATATAGGAGTTAACGGAACTACTTCAAGTTACAGGAAGTACATTAATATTGTAAACAGCGGAGAACTATATTATCATAGTAATTAGGGGAATAACTTAAGGTGTGGATGTAGGGGACGCGAGAAAAGACCTGTGTTTTAGCAGTTTTTAGAGCAAAACTTTTTTTGGTCAAAACAATGTTTTGCTATAAAACAGCTGTAAAACACTAGTCTTTTCTCGCGTTCCCTACATCCCCACCTTAATAACACGTCTCACGGTCGAATAACTTGCATACTAGTGTATATATATATATATGTGAACCAATAAACGTATCTGAGTGTGGATATACGCACTATTCTTTTGACAACAGCGAAATTGGGAACAGTTTAGTGGTTTTTCAATTTAGAATAATTATTTTTCAATTTTGTTGTATTTTTTTAAAATATGAAAAAATATTTTACTTGTTTCTATTCTACTATTTTTTAAAGTAGAGCATACAAAACTGCACCATGATGTGGTTCGAGCTGTTTTANTATATATATATATATATATATATGCGTGAACCAATAAACGGATGTGAGTGTGGTTATCCGCACTATTCTTTTGACAACAGCGAAATTGGGAACAGTTTAATGGTTTTTCAATTTAGAATAATTATTTTTCAATTTTGTTGTATTTTTTTTAAATATGAAAAAATATTTTACTTGTTTCTATTCTACTATTTTTAAAAGTAGAGCATACCAAACTGCACCATGATGTGGTTCGAGCTGTTTTATCTAAACTAGTTATGACCCCGGGAGTTAAACAGTTAATAAAGGAACAATTTCAAGATAGTAAATAGCCGAACTAGTTCAAAACTTTAACTAGTGGAAATAATGTAACTATTGTGTAGTTCTTTTAGTAGTCCATTAATTCGTTTACCACCGCCGCATAGCAGCACTGCGCTTCAAAAATAATCCTAGAAAAATAATATACACTTTAAAAAACATCAAATTGATCTTTTTATGGGGTTGGAAGTCGTAGCCATAGGGGGGAATAATAGTAAACATTTTATAAAATACGTAAAATCTGAATAAATTTCCCAGTATTGGTAGTAGTATTTTTATGTAAAGTAATATTTACCTATTGAACAATCTTACATTAAGAAATACATTTATTAATATGCCCTGGATAGAATGATATACAAAACAATTTCCAAGAATTACAATTATTAACGTTTTCACTCCACGTTGTTAAAACCAGTTTCTTTTTTTCTTTATTGTTTATCGAGATATTTAATCAACTATATGAAGCTGCGCAATGGCTGTCCAGGAAACGGATGGTTCACTCTAAATGGTGGAGATACGACGTGTTCTCTTAGTGTGTTGTTTGTTCACACACTCAACTCGTCCTTGCAAGGCTGAGGTCCGTCCTCTTCACAGTCCCAGCGCTCAGGACAGTAACCGATCAAGTCCAGCTTGACACACACTGCGTATGAATTCACATCTTGTGTCTATGTATGGAGAGAAAGAGTACAGATACTTTACTTTAGATACCAATAGTTGTTTAGCCGATACATTCACACACAGGTATCGAAAGAAACAANTCACATCTTGTGCCTATGTATGGAGAGAAAGAGTACAGATACTTTACTTTAGATACCAATAGTTGTTTAGCCGATACATTCAAACACAGGTATCGAAAGAAAAAAGCTTTAGTTTGATGAGCGTCTACTTTTCAAAGCAGGTGCTACTTAAAAATAAAACAAAGAATTTGAGTTTGTGGGAAAAAAATATTTGTGTGTGTTATTGGTTCATAAATCACCAAATTGTAACCAAGCTAGGCAAGCTCTCTAACTTTCAGACTTAAAAGAGGGTTCAAATTAGATTTTTTTTAAACAAAACATATTTTTAATAAAAGTTGAAATATTAAAATCTTTAATTATATCCGTCATACAATACTATAATACCTCCCAAAATGATTATATTATGATAAAAGGTTTGAGTAATTATAATTTTCAGTGTTTTTAATAAATATGAAAATAACAGAAATGCAAATGTTGTTGTTTGGATTACTAGAATAATAGAATTAAGATGTTTCTTTGAATAAAATGTCAATATCAATAACCCTTGTTTTGTATATCTTTTTTTACAACACAGCCCTACTTATGCCCCTGTGTCACCTACAGGTTGACAGGAGACACTAGAGTGGTCCGACTGGGGGTGGCCCGCACTCACTAAGAATGTAGTCCTCATTATGTATTTATATCCCTTTGATTTTCCTCCAGGATATATATAATCTCCTGGAGGAAAATCAAAGGGAAACACTATGTGGGGGCTAAGAGATGATTCAAATAAAAATATTTATTTAAAGAGTTCATGATTGCATTTTATTGTGCATTTATTTGATTTATTAAATATATATATATAAAGCTAAGTTGTTTTGTGAAAGTTAGTGTGAGCGGATATTTCATCATATATTTTTGGGGGATTAATACATTTTTTGTTGCAAATTTGAAACATATAATCAACAAAAATTCAATATATATAATTATTGAAAGTAATTGTTTATCAAGTGTTGTTTGTAGGCTTTTTTGGGGTTACTGAATACACCGTTGACATCTGTCAAGGTCAGCCAGCTTAAAAATATTATCGATTACAAAAACATTCGCTGACATAATCATTTGGTTGCTGTACGCCACATTTTATTACCCAACGAACCCGTCAATGTGAAAGAACTGTCTTATGTTGGTTTGGGCATATTAAGAGGATGAGGGTGGATCGAGTGACGAAGCAAATATATGAAGGTAGATTGTGTGAATCTAAATACCATATGACGTGGCTAATTGTTGTAAACAAATGTGCCAATGAGAGAAACATTAGGAGTTTTAAGAATAAACGAGAATGTATGACTCGTTGTGGGAAGTTTGGAGAAAGTTAGTGAGGCTAGATTAAGTACGGAGTTGTTTTTTGAGCTGTATGCACAGTTTCTTGCCTACCTCTTAAGGGAACGACGCGGCGTGATTAGGTGTTTTAATATAATGTTGTCTGCATCGGTAGCCGTGTAGTCTAACACGTCACTCTACTGTTGGACTGGATTGCCAACTACAGGGAGATTGTCATTCGAATCCCGGTTGGCTGTGCTGAGAGTGTTTTTTCCCTAAAATGTTCCACATTCTTCTTCCCCGCAAATGTGGGTCGATGTGATTTAAAAGTTCTACTTTTATCATCTCTATTCGATTACTGTAATTAATGTATGCGTATAGCCCGAATTAGCACTAAGACGTCAAGGGGAATATTATATTCTACACACTTAGGTCCAAACAATATTTTTCATGAATTATGTTATCAAAATGTAGATCATAAACTTAATATTTTAAGTGTTTTTTTTTGTAATATTTTTATTACTTTTAATATGTTATAAATCCTACAAAATTATTTTCAGAAAATGTCTTCATAAATATAAAAATGGTTTGCTTTCTTCTTGTTTAAATTTTAACAAACGATCTTTTGAGGAAATTAATTGAGTCGGTAATGCTTAACAATTATATAGACTTACCTCAATTATTTTTTTTACGAATGGGCGTACTTGACACCTAAAATCGTTACTTGATTTACTTACACGTATTCATACGTCAGCTCACGTGATCTCCAGCTCTAACATATCACTAATAACAAGTAGCATGTTATCATTGTTGAACGTACAAAATATGTTTATGTTTTCTAAAAAGTTGTCCAAATGTCCACTCGTAAGAAACTCAAGGTAGACGGTACACTCTTAGTTTTCAAGTGAGGCTTTAAGATAAGATGGAAGGGAACGCAGGGTAAGTGTTTTTTTGCAGCTTTTATTACAAAACCTGATTTTTGTCCAAATAAATCAAATACCGCTCCAGTAGAAATATAGAGTTTAATTTTCTTCAAATGGTGATATCAACAGTTCTTGAATATATGTCAAGAATGTTAGGAAATTTAATGACAACTTTTTTTTTCATTTAAAAAGTTTTTCACCTAATGCTGCTATGCTCATTACAGATATCCAGGAACTGTTGATATCATCACGCGAAAAATATTAAACTCTTTCTTTGTACTGGAACAATATTCAATTCATTTTGGCTAAAACATGTTTTGCCATAAAAAAAAGGTGCAAAAAACAATTACCTTTTCTCGCGGTCCCCTACCATCGCACCTCAAGTGCACAAAAATTGAGAAGATCTAATTGTGCGCTTTGAGCGGTTCTTCCCGCCCGGTTCAATCCCACTAAGATGAGCCGTTCCACTTCTACAGCTTCCTCAGTTACGCTTGCGTAGTGCCTGGCAGTGTGCTTACTGCACAGATCCGCTACCGCACCAGGGACCTACATACGACACCGCTCCCTCGTCTCTTTCTTTGCCTGTTCACGCAATCAGTGCCTTGCAAACAAACCTGTGAACAGTGATCCAATGCTGTTCCGTGCCATGTGGGAGATATCTTCCCACCAGTGATAGTGATCGTAATAACCCTAAGATAGTATACTTGGTTATGTGTGTTGACACTTGGGTGTTTGTCAGAAGAGGAGAGTAAAGACAGGCTAGTTGGTTATGTATGTTGACACTTGGGTGTTTGTCAGAAGAGTAGAGTACAGACAGGCCTAGTTGGTTATGTATGTTGAC
>CABFOV010010266.1:0-16721 GCA_902141375.1 Timema poppense
TCGTGTCCCCTTCATACATCCTCTATCTCGTGTCACCTTCGTACATCCTCTATCTCGTGTTACCTTCATACATCCTCTATCTGGTAAAGTCTTGTTATGAAACTTGTCCAGGTTTTATGAGTCAAGGGCATCTTCATTAGAGGACATAATTAAAACTAAAATAATCTTTTGTTATTATACATTTTTTATCAAAAACTCTGAATTGACTAAAACCGGAATATATTTTATTATACCATTGGTATACCTTATTATAAACATCCATATATTTCCTCTACCTGGCGATAACCAATAGCCCATAATTATGTATAACTGCATCACTGTGACCTTGAGACTAACAACCGGTTATGGACATTGGACAACCTAGGCTTACATCTAGGTTTGAGAGCTGGCGGATCATGTCATGAGGGGAGGGTATCGGCTGGTCAGGAAATGGGGAGTGGGGTATGGTTGGTCAAGGGAAGGGGAAGTCGATTTGGGACGAAAGCAAAGAACGGGCTGATCCAAGCGGATGAGAGATGGTCGGATATAGATGTGTGTGGGTTGTTGCAGGGGTTGGTGAGGTCAGGGGCAGGAGAGTTCTGTGGCCACCGACAGACCACAGTACAGGTTTTGAGGTCAAGACTGGCACAAGATACTATTACCCTTTATTTGGGTGAGAGTTATCAGATTCTTTGGAAGTTCTTGACACACAGATCCACACAAAGTGTTGTGATTGGCTAGGCTCACATTCTACTTTTTTAAATTTGTAATTCTTCTTTTGTACTTAACCTAACTATAACACACTCTGCTGCTAGCCAATAAACTCCAACAATTTTAAGATGAAGTCGAAGAAAACGTGAGTTGAGTTAAGCATTTTTGGAGTTTTTCCAACAAAAAATCTTTTCGGTCAAAATAAGTAAAATATTGTTCCAGAAGCTTAGTTTAATTTTCTATGCTTGGTAATATCAACAGTTCTTGAATATCTGTCGTGGGCATAGTGGGACGTTTAACATAACTTTTTTAAGAAAAATTAAAAATCCTAGTAAAATTTAGCAATGCCCATGACAGATATTGATATGATCATGTGTAGAAAATTAGACTAAACGTATCTAAGAATAGGTAGGAAAAGATCATTTAATTATACTTTAAATAAAATAAGTTTTATATAATTGAAAAGAACTAAGTAATATTTATACATTATAAAACCATCATAACATATCATGTAATATTATAACAATAAACTATGTATGAAACTATTGGCAAGACAAAAGAAAAATATATCCTGAGAGTTACAAATTTAACACTTAAGATTTTAAAATTTAAAAAAAATTCACAACATGTTAAAAAATAAATCTAATATAATATAACAAATTTAAAACTTTTTATGTTATAGTCAAAATAAAATGTAAGACTATAATGTACGCAATTTTGATTATTTTATATCAAGTCAAGGTTGGGTGATGCTGGAAAATGTTTTATTTAATTAAAAGTATTAAGAGCTGGTAAAATTGGAATCAAATATTATGAATTATTGATAATTATTGATTCCTTTGTTTGGCTATTTCTCACAATATTAGTGAGAAATTCATATATATTTCACTTGAATCATTTCAGTAGTCCTGAGGATGATTCCGGTGGGAATTGAAACAAATAGAAAATAATTGTGTAGCGAAAGTATCAAGGAACAAGGGATTAAAACTCAGCTAAGAAAACAATAATTTATTTTACTGTGACCTTTTAATAAAAAATTTAAATTATTATTTAGCTATAATTGTTTTAGTAACTATTTTTACATGTTATAGTATTATTATATATTTTTCAGTGATGACCTGTTATATTTCCTGTGACTGTAGTCAGTAATATAATAAAGGAAATTAAAATTGAAAGTTATTATTATCAAAACACTAGTAACTAACCCTACAAGAAATCTAGTCAGCCTTTAGAAAATCTCTCCCTTCTCCACCTTCTTTTGCTCCCCCTCAACCCCCAAAAAAATCAGAACAATAATAAACGAGATGGGAAAGTGATGCCAAAACCACAAACAATTCAAGAGTTGAGGATTTTATTTAAAGAAAACTTTTTTCCTTTCGAAAGGAAGAGTTATTCAAGAACAAGACAGAATGAAATATATATATATATATATATATATGTGTGTATTTTTACTTTCCTTATTCTCTATTCTTTTCAAGATGTGTCTCATGAGTTATACGACTTTTTACTTAGGAGACCATATCACGACATCGTTTTGGGACATTTCTGCTAGGAAATTTATGCATTTTCTATAAGTGCTTTTTATGTGCAGTAAGATATGATCTTACCAGGGCGAGTGGTAAGGAAGGAGACCTAAGAATGATGGGTGGGAAAGAGACAAAGAATATAAAGGGGGTGGGGAATATGATTGAAATATTTCACCCACCATACCTTACCCCTTTTTTCAAACAATCTCCCACCTTTTTATATAAAAACAGATTATTTTTTCCTATCCACAACCAAATGGTCTAAGTTTTGAACCACATAAAATGAAAAAGTAGAACAGAGGATTTTTTTTTTCACATTATTTTATTTTGTAATACTTTTTTTTTTCTTGTGGTGTTTACAAAATTTACGATAGTTTCTGTACGGCTCAACAAATTTCAAAAGTGTTTTGATGATCACTTTTTTTTGTTCTTCTTCTTTTTATAGCCATTACTTTTCCACTCTTTATGTTCGGTGCTCCACAAAAAGAACGTATATGGTCGGAAAAAACTTTCATCAGAAAATAATCGTAAAAAATTCGGTAATTTGGCAGGGGACCCCAAACCCCTCCACCTTCTCCCTCTTTGTTATTTGGGGGGTTTGTTATTAAACAGTTAACAGTCAAAAGGATAATCGGGACTTAGATCATCTGGACTCAGATAGTCGGAACTTGAATAGTCAGTACTTGGATAATTGAGACCTGAATACTCGGGACTTGGATGGTGTAGACTTGAGTAATCGGGACTTGGGTGATCTGGACTTGGATAATCTGGACTTTAATAATATAGACTTGAATAATTGGGACGTGTATGATCTAGACTTGGATAATCGAGTTGGATATACTTGTATAATCTTGACTTGGATGATATAGACTTGAATAATCGGGACGTGTATGATCTATACTTGGATAATCGAGTTGGATATATTTGTATAATCGGGACTTGGTATATATAGACTTGAATAATCGGAACTTGTATGATCTAGACTTGGGTAATCGGGACATGGATGATCTGGACTTGGATAATTGGGACTTGTATGATCTGGACTCAGATAATCGAAACTTGGATAATCCAAATTCTACTATAGTATGTTTGCTTTTGCTGGGGAAATCATATTTGAGAGTACCTAAATGATATTTTTTAACGTTGCTCTAAATTATTGAAGCATTAGCTTGTACTGCTAATATCACAATATTACTGCCCGCCCCAAATAAGCCTATACTGCAATATTAATACTAGCAAGACTAGCTAGTATACTACCACCCCAAATAAACTTATACTCATAGACATCCAGCATTATTAAATATCACAATCTTACTGTGTCTAATATAGGTGTTCTACTCACTCATTGTATCTTCCAGAATAGCATGACTTCCATAAACAGCTTGTTCACACCAAATTCTAAAACAAAGAGAAGTCCTAACAAGCTATTATTAATGCAGCAACAAGACGTTCCAATAGAAGGATCCATAAATGATCTGATTAGTCCGGATGAGCTACAGGAGTACCACTTGTATCCTTGAACTGTTCTACGTGACCGAATGAACGTAGCTAGATTCCGCAGCCGCTCACCATGTGTCTGGTGTTCGTGTCTTGGAAACAAGTTAAATGGATCTACAACACACCAAGAAACTGGCAGATGTGACTAAAGAGACGTATCATATCCACCAGCTGCTTGGCGCGTGACGTTATACTACTAATAATCAATTTCCTAATAAGGAGATCTCACACCTACCAATCCATCAACTAGATATATATATATCGTTCAGCTACCATCAAGGACTATTATATCCGACACTTCCACGAGAAGTCCTGATCAGGACTAGAACATTATCTAGCCAGAATGGCTATATATATATATATATATATATATATATCTAGCCAGAATGGCTATATATATATCTAGCCAGAATGGCTATATATAGATATATATATATATTTATGATTGATTATATAAACTTTATATTACAACTATGGGCTTGATTATCTTGAACACCTAGGCTTATTATGTAGTTGAAATCAGTCAGTGTAGGCATCTGTAATTATTCGCTAAAGGTTTTATTTTTGAAAGTGGATTCTGTTATGGAACACTTAATGTTTCCTATTGTCGCTTCGGCGCTAGTATATTTGTAATTTCTTGAAATATTCGGGTAGCCACATTTTTTTATTTCTTTTTTGACTTGACATATTTAGTTTAAATATTAATTTTTATTTCTTGTGTGGTTACCAGTAATTGTTTAAATTCTTTAATTTAATAAAGTTTATTTTATAGGTTATTTTGTAGACGTATCTTCGTCGGAGTAAATATTAAAGTAACTTATTTTTGTTGGCTAATAAGGTTTTGACTTTAAAATTCCCCGATTCTCTTAGTGATAAATTGCAAGTATTCTAAAGTAACAATGTTTTGGCTTTTATTTTAATATTTAATATTAAAATGTAAGACTTTTGTCAATTTCTTTAAAAGTGACGAGGTAATAGTTCCGCGAAAGTTTGAATCTTAGTCGGAAAGTCAAACCTTTGTGCTAATAATAAATATCTGATTCGATATTTAAATTTAAATTTGATCCTAAATTTAATTTTGTTTGGTCTGTATTCACAGTGGTGAATCAGACTTGTTGTAAACCATTTAAAAGAGGCTCTTTAAGCTCTTTTTAATCATCGTAAGGTTTAGTAATTTAAATTTTTAATAAATATCTGATTATATATTTAAATTTAAATTTTTATCTTAAATTTGTTGGTCTGAATTCACTGTGGTGAATAAGATGCTTTGTAAATAATTTAAGAAAAGTTTTTTAAATTATTTTTTATAATATTAATCATTTTGTTTATATTTTTGGCCTCTTCGGCCTATTTCAAATAAAATAATAATATACCTTGAGCGTTTGAAATATACTCTCAAATGTATTGCGCAAGTGCACTCAGCCATGATTTATTTGTTTTCCAACACACTTCAGTTTGACTTGTAAGGCCATTTAATTTGTTGTTTTACCTCTGTTTATTACATTGAATAAATAATTCAAATATTTATTTGACTTGCAAATATTTTACTTTTTGATGCTATCATTTCCTTAGATTCCGTCCCCCATGTTTTAGGCTAATGGTGTACTCTAGCTTTTAGGCGTAGGGTGAGAACGGTACACTATAATAGACTATTATGAGAACGTATGTAAGATGATTTTGACCATTTTGTTAACATTCCTAGGTTTAAAAAGCGCACCAACACAGAAACCTATCCATAATGTTTTCTGTGACAATTTGCTTCGAACATACCTTAGTGCAGGGGTTCTTAACCTATGGTTCGTGACACAAACGTGGGTCATCATGGCTTTCGGGATGGGTCACCATAGCCGCCCCCCCTAAAAAAAATTATAAAAAAGATTAAATTAAAGCGCTTAATTTGAAATTATAAATCTTTTCAGAACCACGGTTTTACAAACAATAATAAAAACACGATAATCTATGCACAGTGGAGAGTACTGGTAGCAATTATTTTAGTGAGTAGGGAAGCGGTTCATCGATACATTGCTCCTCCCTGCTACTAGTAGACTCGCCCACTTCTCGACAACCCGATGACTCACTGGCTGACACTGCTGTATTCATTTCAGTTGTCTACCTCCGCTTTAGTAATAAACATTGTCCGTCATTGTTTTGCTTCTTGCTATTGCGTGAAAATTTAACCGCTGTAGTTTTGGTAGGTGATATTTTGTCAGTGTTGAACTTTAACTTAAGAGTTGTATCCCTATGCAAGGAGACTGAAATATTTTTGTAAGAAAAGAATAATCCTTTGACTTATAGGTTCTCTAACGAAAAGTGAATATTGAATTTAGCCTACCTTTCAGATATATTTGCAGAACTTAATAAGTTGAACACTTCAATGCAAGGTTGCAATCATTGGCCTAACAGAGAAATTGACAGCATTCAAAAGGAAAGTTGAAACTGTAAAAAAAGAAAACAGAGGAAAATAAGATGGCTTATTTACTGACTTTAAACCTGCTTCTGGGAGACGCAAGCACTGAGATATCAGAGGTTGAAAATGTAATAATTGGGAATCTTCAGAAATTAAACCTTGAGTTCGATCGTTACATTCCAGAAGAAGTGTACGAACACAGTTGGGTGCGCAGTCCATTTGGCATTGGCATTGAAAACTTTCAGACATCGCTGGTCTCCAGGACGAGCTCATTGAAGTTCAAAGTGATGATGCTTTGCATCACAATTTACAAAAAAACAAACTGAATCATTGTTTTCATTTTAGATACAACTGAAAAAATAAAAATCTCCTCTAGGGAATGAAGTTATGAGCGTGTCACTTCCCTTTCTACTACCTACCTATGTGAAACTGGCTTTTCTACACTTCCGGTCACGAAAACAGAGATAAGAAGCAGACTACAACCAGAGCATGACTTGAAATACAGCCTTTCAAAGACACGACCACGATTTGAAGACTTTTCAGCAATAGTGCCAGACCAAGGATCTCATTGAATTAATGTAAATAATTATTTTTGTAATTCGGTTTTGTAAAAGGTTTGAATTTTTAATTATTACTACGTATTATTTTTCATAAAATATGTTACTACTCATGCCTTCCCAATGATTAGGCCTATCTAACATCGTAATAATAAATAATTATTAATGGAGCAACCTTACATTAATGTATTTAGTTTATTAAATTCAATACTGGAAATACATCCTGACTACATTTTCTAATGGTTTGTTAGAAAATATTACAGCTTTTTATAATAACTAACAACTACTACAATTATTTAAATTATTACAATTAGCGCTGTTTAAGTTCAAAAGAGACCCACGAGTCGACAATTTGATCGACTGTTGATTTTGGGTCTTGGCCAAAAAAAGGTTAAGAATCCCTGCTTTAGAGGGTCTATGTTGTTTTTATTTTGGTATTTAATTCTTACTATTAAAATACCGTACCACATAATGATAAAACTAACATGGCTTATAAACCCAACCCTAGATACGAGAATGTCGTAATTGGGGCCATGGAGCCTACTGATTTACAAATAATGAATTAGGTACCAACATGAATAAAAGAAGCCTTTAGAATCGAATCTATTCCAAGCCATGAGTAGAGGGAGTTAAGACGTGTTTCGCTGTAAAAACCAAGTTTTACAACTAATCATACAAGGCTACACTCATTGGAACAAGACAATCGATGGATAAAATTGTTGGGATCCCGAATAAGTTTATAAAAATGCTAGTGAAATTTTATATAAATCATAATTTATACTTGACTCAGATGTGTTGTCTTTATTTTCTACAGAAAAACTTTTCCCTTCGTTTACACAATTACATTTTTTTTAAAGAATACAAAATTGAAAAACTGTAAATAAAGAAGGTTTTTTTTCTTTCAGCCCCATGGTCTGTTGAATTATCTCAATCATTAAAAAAAACAAGTTTTCATATTACCGTCTGTATGTTTGTTAGTTGCTCATTTATTTTGGATCTCTTATTTCAAAGTAAAGGGTGAATGTAAAAATATTATAAAAAACTTTCAACTCTTCCTCAAAGCAAATGAACGTCTAATCTCCTTTCTGCTGAGAGAATTTTAATGAGGCCGTGGTGTTAATGGATAGATGACTTATATTTTCCAGCATAGCCCTTCAATTCCTTGTGCACCTCAACTCAAATGAATTTTCTCTTTTTTTTAAAAAAAAGCAGCATCACTTGCATGCCACCCCCTACTGACTATATGTAAGAGAAGTAACAAAAGGTATGGACCAAGGCAGAAATATCATCCCTCTTCGATTAATCCCCCAGTGTATGACAAACTACAGTACAATTTTCATAGGAAGGGCCTTTTAGAAAATGCAAATAGATAGTTGTTGTCAACATTGATAACATTTTATTATATATATATATATGAATATATATTGATACATCTATCAAAAATGACAACTTCAGATGACATAACTTGACGTATGAATATTTGAGCACACTATATTGTATAACCTTCATAAAAATGTGTTTCTATCTGACTCAGTCTTCACATATGTTACATTTGTATATCCCCTCTCCTCCACCAGTAGAACCAGCCTTTACATCTGTTCCATCTGTACCTTCCATCACCCACCAGTAGAACCAACCTTTACATCTGTTCCATCTGTACCTTCCCTCCACCACCAGTAGAACCAGCCTTTACATCTGTTCCATCTGTACCTTCCATCCCCCACAAGTAGAACCAACCTTTACATCTGTTCCATCTGTACCTTCCCTCCCCCACCAGTAGAACCAACCTTTACATCTGTTCCATCTGTACCTTCCCTCCCCCACCAGTAGAACCAACCTTTACATCTGTTCCATCTGTACCTTCCCTCCCCCACCAGTAGAACCAATCTTTACATCTGTTCCATCTGTACCTTCCCTCCCCCACCAGTAGAACCAATCTTTACATCTGTTCCATCTGTACCTTCCCTCCCACTCCAGTAGAACCAATCTTTACATCTGTTCCATCTGTACCTTACCTCCCCCACAAGTAGAACCAACCTTTACATCTGTTCCATCTGTACCATCCCTCCCACTCCAGTAGAACCAATCTTTACATCTGTTCCATCTGTACCTTCCCTCCCCCACCAGTAGAACCAATATTTACATCTGTTCCATCCCTCCCTCTCCAGTAGAACCAATCTTTACATCTGTTCCACCTGTACCATCCCTCCCACTCCAGTAAAACCAATATTTACATCTGTTCCATCTGTACCATCCCTCCCACTCCAGTAGAACCAATCTTTACATCTGTTCCATTTGTACCATCCCTCCCACTCCAATAGAACCAATCTTTACATCTGTTCCATCTGTACCTTCCCTCCCACTCCAGTAGAATCAATCTTTACATCTGTTCCATCTGTACCATCCCTCCCCCTCCAGTAGAACCAATCTTTACATATGTTCCATCTGTACCATCCCTCCCACTCCAGTAGAACCAATCTTTACATCTGTTCCATCTGTACCATCCTTCCCACTGCAGTAGAACCAATATTTACATCTGTTCCATCTGTGCCATCCCTCCCACTCCAGTAGTACCAATCTTTACATCTGTTGCATCTGTACCATCCCTCCCACTCCAGTAGAACCAATCTTTACATCTGTTCCATTTGTACCTTCCCTCCCACTCCAGTAGAACCAACCTTTTCATCTGTTCCATCTGTACCATCCCTCCCACTCCAGTAGAACCAATCTTTACATCTGTTCCATCTGTACCTTCCCTCCCACTCCAGTAGAACCAGCCTTTACATCTGTTCCATCTGTACCTGCCCTCCCCCACCAGTAGAACCAATCTTCACATATGTTACATTTGTATATCCCCTCTACCCCACCAGTAGAACCAATCTTTACATCTGTTCAATCTTTACCTTCCCTCCTCCACCAGTAGAACCAATCTTTACATCTGTTCCATCTTTACCTTCCCTCCCACTCCAGTAGAACCAGCCTTTACATTTGTTCCATCTGTACCTTCCCTCCCACTCCAGTAGAACCAGCCTTTACATCTGTTCCATCTGTACCTTCCCTCCCACTCCAGTAGAACCAGCCTTTACATCTGTTCCATCTGTACCTTCCCTCCCCCACCAGTATAACCAGCCCTTACATCTATTCCCTCTGTACCTTCACTCCCACTCCAGTAGAACCAGCCTTTACATCTGTTCCCTCTGTACCTTCCCTCCCCCACCAGTATAACCAGCCTTTACATTTGTTCCATCTGTACCTTCCCTCCCACTCCAGTAGAACCAATCTTTACATCTGTTCCATCTGTACCTTCCCTCCCCCACCAGTAGAACCAATCTTTACATCTGTTCCATCGGTACCTTCCCTCCCACTCCAGTAGAACCAGCCTTTTCATCTGTTCCATCGGTACCTTCCCTCCCACTCCAGTAGAACCAGCCTTTTCATCTGTTCCATCTGTACCTTCCCTCCCACTCCAGTAGAGCCAGGTCGATCACCGCAGTGGGAGGGAGCTAAGCCTCCCTCACAGTTTGTTTTAAAATAGCAGAGTCCTCTAGGGAGGACTGAGGAAATACTTCCTTCTACCTTTTCTAGAGCAGAGTACAATACAAACCTCCCACCCCTCACCCGGAACCCCCGGAGCGCTCCGGCTGCCGGAAGACAATAAGCTCACCAATCATCCCCATCAAGAAGGAGTTAGGGGTTAGTGGGATTCGGGGGACGAGAGGAACAAGTAGTCCAGAGCAGCAGTTGGAACGAGGAACTAAGTAAATCTTCCCCACAGGTACAGTCACTCACAACAAGTAAGAGACACTATATATTGTACAGGTACAGCCACTCACAACAAGTAAGAGACACTATATATTGTACAGGTACAGCCACTCACAACAAGTAAGAAGACACTATATGTTGTACAGGTACAGCCACTCACAACAAGTAAGAGACACTATATATTGTACAGGTACAGTCACATAAAACATGTAGGACTTTATCTGAGTGAGTAAAACGCGCTCCTGGCACATCAGACCACTGACCGTGTATCGAACCGGGTTCAGAAAGATATTCGGTCAGGCACCTTGACCACTCGGTCACTGGGACATGGAACACATGTTCTCCAGATGACATCAAACACGTGTTATTTTGTCATTGTTTGTTTTATTTTAGGTCCCTCACCCGGAATGAAATACTAACCTAACATCTGGTTGTGTGCTAGAATGTCTGACATCACGAAAAAGTAATCTGGGTACTCTAGAGTGTCTGACGTCACAATAAAGTACGCTGTGTGTTCTAAAGTGTCTGACGTCATTGCAAAGTATGCTGGGTGTGTGCTAGAGTGTCTGGCATCACAATAAAGTACGCTGGGTGTTCTAGACTGTCTGACGTCACTGCAAAGTATGCTGGGTGTGTGCTAAAGTGTATGACGTCACGAAAAAGTAGGCTGGGTGCTCTAGAGTGTCTGACTTCACGATAAAGTACGCTTGGTGCTCTAGAGTGTCTGACTTCACGATAAAGTACGCTGCGTATTCTAGAGTGTCTAACGTCATGGCAGAGTACACTGGGTGATGTGTTAGAGTTTCTGACGTCCCTGCAAAGTATGCTGGGTGTGTGTTAGAGTTTCTGACGTCACTGCAAAGTATGCTGGGTGTGTGTTAGAGTTTCTGACATCACTGCTAAGTATGCTGGGTGTGTGTTAGAGTTTCTGACGTCACGAAAAAGCAGGCTGGGTGCTCTAGAGTGTCTGACTTCACGATAAAGTACGCTGCGTATTCTAGAGTGTCTAACGTCATGGCAGAGTACACTGGGTGTGTGTTAGAGTTTCTGACGTCACTGCAAAGCATGCTGGGTGTGTGCTAGAGTGTCTGACGTCACAATAAAGTAAGCTGGGTGTTCTAAAGTGTCTGACGTCACGATAAAGTAGGTTGAGTTTGTGCTAAAGTTTTTTATGTCACGACAGAGTACGAGAAAAAAATACTATGTCGAAATGTTATACACACATTTAAAGGTTCCAAAGAATTAATAGTACTGTCCGCTTGGCCCTTGTTTTTGTAGTTAATGACCTTCTAGTGTAGGAAAAATAAATCCGGTGAAATATCTCGGTAACCATCGACCCAAGACTAACCATTTCACTTTTCACGCCACTGGTGAAAGAAAGCGACACTCACTTAATTTCTTGCGCTTCTTGAAGCTCCCTCCCCGACCACAGAGGGATCTCGACCATCAACACATTATTCTGAGTGGAGATATTGATAGTGTCGATATGCTTGCTGCCAAAGAAGAAAAACAAATCTACCCTCGTTTTCCCGATGAATGACCACAGAGGTCGAGCTTTGATGCGCGTTTCGCTTAACCCAGGACTGTCGATAACTCGGCAATCTTCTCTGGAGTGTTGATCAATTGACAATCTTCTCTGAAGTAGTGATCACTCGGCAATCTTCTCTGGAGTGTCGATCACTCGGCAATCTTCTCTGGAGTGTCGATCACTCGGCAATCTTATCTGGAGTGTCAATCACTTAACAATCTTCTCTGAAGTAGTGATCACTCGGCAATATTCTCTGAAGTAGTGATCACTCGGCAATATTCTCTGAAGTAGTGATCACTCGGCAATATTCTCTGAAGTAGTGATAACTCGGCAATCTTCTCTGGAGTGTCGATCATTCTTCAATCTTCTCTGGAGTGTCGATCATTAGTCAATCTTCTCTGAAGTGTCAATCAATTGACAATCTTCTCTGAAGTAGTGATAACTCGGCAATCTTCTCTGGAGTGTCGATCATTCTTCAATCTTTTCTCTGAAGTAGTGATCACTTGGCAATATTCTCTGGACTGTCAATCACTCGGCAATCTTCTCTGAAGTAGTGATCACTCGGCAATCTTCTCTGGAGTGTCAATCACTTGGCAATCTTCTCTGGAGTGTCAATCCCTTGGCAATCTTCTCTGAAGTAGTGATCACTCGGCAATCTTCTCTGGAGTGTCAATCACTTGGCAATCTTCTCTGGACCTTGGCAATCTTCTCTGAAGTAGTGATCACTCGGCAATCTTATCTGGAGTATCGATCACCTGGTAATCTTCTCTGGAGTGTTGATCACTTGGCAATCTTCTCTGAAGTAGTGATCACTCGGCAATCTTATCTGGAATGTCAATCACTTAACAATCTTCTATGAAGTAGTGATCACTCGGCAATATTCTCTAGAGTGTCAATCACTCGGCAATCTTCTCTGAAGTATTGATCACTCTGCAATCTTCTCTGGAGTGTCAATCACTTGGCAATCTTCTCTGAAGTATTGATCACTCTGCAATCTTCTCTGGAGTGTCAATCACTTGGCAATCTTCTCTGAAGTAGTGATCACTCGGCAATCTTCTCTGGAGTGTCGATCACCTGGTAATCTTCTATGGAGTGTTGATCACTTGTCATTCTTCTCTGGAGTGTTGATTACTTGTCAATATACACTTTTTAAGGGTTTTAATTACCTCCATGACTTAGTAAAGGTTTACAAATATAAATATAGTGAGAGTGAGCGGTGATTTTTAGAGTAAGCTAACATATAAAAATGTACCAATCTAATACATTCTCCATTCCATTTTTAAATAAATGGTACGACACAATCGCAAAACTTTATCATATTGTATATTATAGTTTCGAAGAAAATGTTTAAAGTAGGTTTATACTAAAATAGTCTTATTTACTCATATAAACCAACATCTTGTTAATCACAATAATCAATAAATATATTATTTCTCTAACCCAAATTGTTCGAATATTTTTAACAAAATTCCAATTTTCAAAAATAAATTATTTGTAACTAGTCTAAAATTGTTTATTACTCGTAAAAATAAAAAGGTTATATTATTTAAAAGGAAAAACATTAATAAATTCCAATTTTGAACTAAATCTTGAAGGCCAATTTCCAAAATATCAACAATTTCTATAGCTTGTTGTAAGTAAACTACCCTTAAATTAATTTGTTTTAGATCAATAAAGATATATTTTTATTTATTATGAAATAATCTTCCGATACCAATTTTTAACCACATCACTAAATCCATTTATTAAAATATTCAAATTAAAAAAAACAGTCATCAGTAAACCAACCAAAGCCGAATTTTACCCCCAAACAAGTATACATCTTTATTTGTCATGTTTATGTCAAACACTCCCAAGATATACATTCTAAACAAAATCATTACAGCCATTCTCAAAATAATTAAAATTTTCAAAAATTTCTCCTCTGTAAACGACCCTTTATCGAATGTTTACACCAAATCAAATATACAGTGTTATTTGTCATATCGAACACTCCCAATATAGCTATTTGAAACCAAATAGTTAGGACTTTTTTTTTAATATTTCAAGTTTTTGAAAAATCAGTCGTCAATAAACTACCCTTTAAAAAAAATGTTGCCGAAATACCCATTATATAACGATATTTATTTGTTATGTAAAACAAATTCTAGATATGCGTTTTAAATAAAATTATTAGAGCCATTTTCTTAAAAATATAAAATTTGAAAATATTAAGTATACATAAACTACCTTTAATTAAAGGTCTAGGTTAAAAATAGACTTTTTTGTGGTATAGCCCTTTAAAATCTAAATATCAAGTTTGAACAAAATCCACCAAACCGTTTTATACCCGCGTCCATGGACAAAATGACAGACAGACAGACATAGGGATAGACATAATTATAAAATTAACTTTTTGGGGGTTCTTGTAAAATGTAAAACTTCGTCATAATCTTGAGATCGATTTTTTTCACGATCACAAAACTTTCTCTTGACATGAGAAAATAAAAACATATTATCTATATATTTATCTAATTCAACAATAAAGATACACTGGCTGGCATATTACCGTTTATTATCATCCACGTCCAAGAAATATATCACTGCACATTGAATTTTATGAGGAGCAAATTCTGAAAGGTCATTTCAGAAATTAATTCCCACAAAAATAATTATATATATATATATATATATAAATACATATATATGTGTGTGTGTGTGTGTGTGTGTGTGTGTGTGTGTTTGTATGTGATTATTTTATTTCAAAACATCTAACAATAATAAACATGAATAATGACATGAGAAACATAACTGAACAAAAAATAGTTAACACCAGCCCCGAGGGGCTCTCGAAAACATACACTACATTGAAACATATAACATAACACAAGTAGACAAGATATACCGCCCATATATATATATATATATCTCACGACATTGATTTTCAATTACCTTAAAACGAATTTTTAAAAATTATTTGTGAAGCTTTCTGCATGGATTCTTATGTGTGTGATTTGCGAAACCTTGTGAAAGCTCTTCCCCCCTATGTTTTCTCGACATGTTTACGCCCCTTCCCTACTTTCCGAATTCTAGTTTTGTTTGTTTGTATCAATTCCACGCCTACTTCGTCATGAATTGTGATTATGAAAAAGCTCAACGTCACTTGTATCTTACTCGCTTGATAGGTCACGAGAAATCGTTCGCAACGAGCACAATTTATCTTGTTTGAACGGAATTAATGACAGATTGTAAAACAAACTTTGGGTTAAAAGTCATATAACTCCACATTTTATATCAGTACCTTTTTATAAACTCTTTCAATAAGCTCTAAATCTTAAATCTTACTATACACTAGTAGCTTAATTAATCTAGTTCAAAAAACAAGATCAACATGAACCCTACAATTATTTTATATTGCCTACCCATTCCACCAGGCCCACCCTGACACGTAGGCCCACGGTCCGAGGCTAGCGACACATATATATTTTGCACGGGATTATTCATATTTATGATACATATTAGAGAATTAAAGACATTTTATTTTAGTATAACCCACCTCGGTGGCGTAGTTGGCTAACGCGCTTGTCGTGTTGAGCTCGACTGCTGAGGACGGGGAGATCGAGGTTCGAATCTCGGTTGGGTGAACTGGGGTGGTTTTTACTAAATGGTTTTCCATTCTCCCTCCACGCAAATGCGGGTTCACTTCCTCTAATTCAACCTTCCCAATTCCTANGCAAATGCGGGTTCACTTCCTCTAATTCAACCTTCCCAATTCCTAACCCATTAGAGTAATTAGTACTTAAAGTGTATAACCCGAACGGGTAGTAAGACGCGGTGCTAAATATTATTATTAATATTTCAGTGTACCTATTCTGAAATTTCATTGAAGTTATCTCTAGTTAAAAATAATCAAAATAAAGATAGTCTACTAGGTCTTAACTCAAACATTCCCTCAACTGGTAACTTAACAACATAAAGTTGAACTGTGGAGACAGAATCACTTTCATATTGAATTTTAAGTTTATTACAAAATATTCTCTAATGCCACTGAATTTACATTACAATTAAAATATTCTCAAAAAACGACTTATTTCATAAACCCGTCATTTTAACACATTTGATAGGTAAAAAATATATAATCTGGTTAACGGTTGATTTAACAGTATATATTGATTCATGGAGGATGAAGGCAGAACACCTTCATTTATCAGGAAATTGTGACTATTTCTAATAGACATATAAATACATATAGCGCGTATGCCCCTGCAACTGTCACTCTAGCAGTGACTAGAATGACGTCATAATTATATATCTAGCAGTGACTAGAATGACGTCGCAATTATATGTCTAACAGTGACTAAAATGACGTCATAGAGGTTTATTAAATAATATGTAATGGTTACGTCACTAAAGGAAAGAGGTTGTAGATTGTAGGTTATATCATGTTTGTCATGTTTTCTGTATATTTTATTAGTCTATGTCAACTGTATTTCTCCATCCGACATCTACAATCTAATTTTATAAGATGACATTTGACCTTATATCAAAAACTGTTTATGAAAACTAAAAAGATATTTAAAAAATATAAGAACCCAGTGAGAATCATATTTTATCTATCTTTGATACATTTCTTGTGAACTTTGACCCCCCACTTCCCTTCTTAATTCCTCGCTGAAACTTTTCATCTCTTCTCTCATCACACATCTCAATCTGTTATCCAACTCTTTTCCGTTCCATCCCCCCGCCCATTTTTTTTTCTTCTTCTGTTTTCCCGT
>CABFOV010010268.1:0-16720 GCA_902141375.1 Timema poppense
AGTAATATTGTCAATAATGAGACCAAACCTGCCAGTCAGAGTAATATTGTCCATGATGAGACCAAACCTGCCAGCCAGAGTAGTATTGTCCAAACCTGCCAGTCAGAGTAATATTGTCCATGATGAGACCAAACATGCCAGTCAGAGTAGTATTGTCCATGATGCGACCAAACCTGCCAGTCAGAGTAATATTGTCCATGATGAGACCAAACCTGCCAGTCAGAGTAATATTGTCCATGATGAAACCAAACCTGCCAGTCAGAGTAGTATTGTCCAAACTTGCCGGTCAATAGTCCATGATGAAATTATCCGAATTGTACCGGGTTCTCGATGTAATAGGCCACGGCTATTATCTATCAACAGGACTATAGGCGCACCTTGCCAAACAATAAATACATTGCCTTCAATGGCGAGAGTTTGAATGGGTGGGGTGAAGGGAGGGGGGGTCATGATGAGAAGGGTACCTCCCCTATTGTACCAACTCAGGGGACTGTACCCCTCCACCTCCCGTCATTGTACCAATAGCTACGGGATTCCCTCTACAATAGGTCTCGCAAAGCACCGGCCCACATTATATTCACTATAATCCTGTTTGCGAGCTGCTAGCACAATGGGACGAGGTCACACCATAAACCTTGCATTGCCCTCGAGGTCCGACAGGGGTAGTCAAGGGAGGGAGGGGGGAGATAATCCTGACAATTCTCCGTAGATTTTACACTCTCTCGTGTGAATGAGAGAGAAGAGGGTGATTCTCTACATAGCTCGATAGCGCTATCTATCTATACCTTACCATCAACTTCACAAACTTTCTGATGAAGGGATTTCTCCCTTGACAGGCGCTTGTTTTGGTTTTTGGCGTATTGGGGGACAATTAAGGTGTGTTTGAAGAGAGCGCGAGTTAACGTTAATATTTTTTAAATCTTATACCGGTAGCCAAAAAAATTTTGATCCATAATGAAAACAATATTATTGCGGTAGTTACGTTTTGTTTAATTTTCTACTTATTAGTTATCTCAACAGTTGTTCCGCATCGATGATCGCAAGGTCTAATACGTCACTCATGTATTAAACTGAATAACCTGTCACTGGATTACGATCTGCTGTACTGAGGGTTGCTCTACCTAAATGGTGTACCACTTTCTATCCCTGCAAATGCAGGTAAAATTCCACTATAATCATACCTTTCTTATTCTTATTACATGAGTGTGATTAATATATGCGTAAAGCCTGGACGAGCACTAAGATGTAGCGGAGATATTTTTTTATAGCTATTTTGAATATTCTTCATAGGCATCACGAAATTTGAACAATACTTTTTCTCTTCATTTAAGGTGGTGCTTTAGGAAGCTCGAGTAAAGTTCGGTGTTTTTTGCAGTTTTTCTAACAAAACATTTTTTGATCAAAATATTGCTAAAGTAGAAACATAAGAGCTTAATTTTCTTCACATGTTGAAATAAACAACTGTTAAAATATTGGTCATGAGCATAGCGGTATCAGATGAAAAACATTTTAAGTTAAATCAGTCAGATTCAGATAGGCTTAAACTTTTTTGACAGTTACAAAATCAAATAAAGAAATTGGCATACATTCATACGTCAATCCATTTAATATGATGCTATTCTTTTTGCTAGGTGTTTTCAATGCCTATTATATAAAACTAATAAAGTAGTAAAATGTTATTAACGTTGACCGTAAACAAATATGGTTGTAGTTTCTAATAGTATCTTTATACTAAAGTCTTACTACACCCAGTCAAGATATGTTAAGTAGGGGAATTCAGAGGGGTAAAAGGGGTAGAAGGGGGGGGGGTGAATCTAAACTAGCAATGCCTTAATAATCAAGGCGTGCTACGTTGAAAAATACCACAAGGTCATATTCTATTTTTTTTTACTTCTTTATGATATTAAATTAAGTCTATTCATGTTCATCAGAACTATTCTACATGGGACCAAAATTATACCTATTATTGTAAACACGTTTATCCTGATTCGAAATCAAAGGTTAAGACTATTTCACACGCAAAAAAAAAAAAGTTGTTTTCAAAATAACTTTTTAAAATGGGATCAATAAAATGACAACTGTGTACCCTATTGAATATAAAAGGGTTTTATCATATAAGGAAACAGTAGTGCAGGTATAGTAGTTTTCCCAGGATGAAACTCATCATTTACCTGTTGTACAAAAAACAGTGTAAATTAATGTTTAGAAGAGAAATTTAGATCGACAAAAAAAAACTACCTTTTAGCGTTGACCATTTTTATTTGATAGGGGATTTACATTCAAATTATTTTATTTTTTATATTTTTATTTTTAGCACTACGTTTTACTAACCGTTCGGGATATACGCTTATGTACTAGTTAAGCTAACGGTTTTAAGGATTAATAAAGTTATATTTATAGAACGTTTACTCACATTTGCGTAGAGTGAGAGTGGAATTTTTTTTTGGAAAAACCACCCTCAGTACACTTGACCAAGATTCAAACCTCAATCTCCACATCAAAGGAAATCTAGTCCACTGCGAGAGTAGCGCATTAGACCATGCGGTCTTCGAAGCGAGTTTCTTCAACATTAAAATGAATTGTGTTTGAGTATACATTTCAAAGGGAAATTATAATTGTTTGAATAAATTAATTTGGGTTGATTTTAATACTTGCAGATAAAGTCATAAATTATACACATAAATACAGTTCTATCTACTGTGTCAACCAGTTACATTGATTACCGTACATCTTTTTTACTCACAATTTTTATTTCACGTGCTCTGCGTCTTACTACCCGACCGGTTTATTTTGAATATTTAATCTAATGGGGCAGGGATGGGGAAAGTAGAATTTTAAAGTAAGTTTACACTCGTTTTTATTGCAACCGCCTTTAAAACTATAGTAGGAGGTTGGTTAGAAAATAGGAAAAAATATCTTTTTGCAGCCATAATTTGTAACATTTTACTTTAATACTGGTGACCTGGCGGTCTAGGGGTAAGGTGTCAGACTTTTGTGCTGGCGGCCGGGGTTCAATCCTCGGTCCCGGCACAGATTTATCTGATTACCAAACCCTTCCCTCACCTCTGACAAGACATCTTGTGAATTTGGGGAATGCCAGGCCTCCACCGTGGTTCGGATCCATGTTAAACTGTAGGTCCTTCATTTCATCTCACAATCACCCTACCATTAAACATTAGCGTAAGTGCGTATAACCCGAACGGGTAGTAAGACGTGGTGCTAATAATAATAATAATAATAATAATAATACTTTAATACTAGTGTGTTTTTTTTGTGAGTATTGATATTATATATCTAATACTACAGGCGAAGATCACATAGCTTGAGTGATGATTGTATTAAAGTTGTTTAGGTAACTTCTGTAACTGCCATAAATGGTCCTTTCTTCCAAAATTTTACTTTGACGTAAACTATTTCAAAGCGGGGATATACATATTTTCTTGCATCCTTGCCACTTATCTATAGTGCGCCATTTTTTTTATTGTTAAGGTGGGAGTTAAGAGAACGTGAGTAAAGAACAGTATTTTTTGTAGTTTTTATATCAAAACACATTAAGGGTCAAAATAAATCTAATAACTCTCCAATAGAAACATAGCGTTAAAATTTCCTTCCCCTGGTGATATCAACAATTGTTGAATATCTGTCAGGAGTGTTCTGGAATTGTATAGCAATATTGTTTTCTTCTTTTAAAAAAAAATCTCTACCTATTGCTCTATGCTTATGACAGATATTCAAGAACTGTTTATATAAATATGTAAATAAAATCAAACTATGATTCTACAAAAGAAATATTTTATTTAATTTGGCAAAAAAAAAAGGGTTTTGCTAATTCTTTTTTGCAAAAACACTGCTCTTAACTTGCGCTCGCTACATCCTCAACTAAATACGACTTACCAAAAGAATATTTCTTTATTCCTCTAAAACAAGGCAAATAAAGTCATTTAAATTTTTCTAAATATCTCCAGGAAAATAAACAATCAGAGAGCTAATAATACCCATGAATATTTCATATAAATATTTACACATAAAATATACACATAAATATTTCATTCCTCCATGGGAGAAAAATGTATCATTGGTGAAGTGAGGGTTTCCCCTTTCACAGTGATGAATTAACGGTTGGGGGCTGGATGTTGTGTCTGTTCTAGATCTAAGTTAGTTTATAGATCGTGTGCTGATATAATAGGTCAGTTTAGAAAGTTCACTTTAAATATTTTAAATAAATAAAGTATTTTTATATAGTAAATCAAAGATGATGGGCTATTTTATATTAATAAATATACTGTTTCATTATAAACCATTGTATTTTTCTAATGAATTGTGCACTATGCGCTATTTTCAATTAGTCATATGTGTGACCTGACGGTCTAAGGGTAAGTTCTTAGATTTATGTGCTGAGGGTCCAGAGTTTATTCCTCGGTCCCAGTACAGATTTATCTGATTGCCAAACCCTTCCTTCACCTCTGACGAGACGTATTTTAATTACAACGTGTGAATGTGGGGAACGCCAGGTCTCCACCGTGGTTCGAATCCCATGTTAAACTGTAGGTCCTCCATTTCATCCCACAATCACCCTACCATTACACATTAGCGTAAGTGCGTATAGCCCGAACGGGTAGTAAGACACGGTGCTAATAATAATAACTATTAGTCATGTGTTGTGCAGGAATATGAACCAAGCCTTGTGGACGACTTGAGTCCGTATTGCAGACAAGTCGCGAGCTGACCGCGGAGACAGAAAGATCAGAAAAAAACAAAAAAAAAAAAACACGGCAATTTGTTCTTTGAAGCAGGGTGTCAGCATAGACCTCCCCCTGCCCCCTCCCCCTCATACTATCGCGCAGCCGTCCTTTCATCTACTAAAGAAAGTCGAGAAATATACGAGACACTGCGGCCTCTATAACGAGAAGCCATGCTGGGACACTGATTTCCTCCGACACCTTTACAAGACAATAAAACAATCTCATCTCTATACTATCTGTATACAGCAACATATTGTTAGAACGAGCATGTTTGGTATTTCCCATGTAGGGAATATATTTTGGGGGTCTCCCTCGTTATGATATTTAATATATTATATTTTAATGTATTTTATTAAAATATAATATACTAAATATATTATATTTTAATAAAATATATTAAAATATACAATATACCATATATAATATAGGCTTATTATATAATACGTATTATATATAATATTATGTATCTTCTCATATTAATGAAGAGTTTGTTTAAATATTCGTATACACCATGAGTAGTGTAGTACGGCGTATGGCCCCAATTTGACCTTTGACCCTGAGTTGTGTGACGTGTTAATTGCGTGTTATGTCGCAACATTCCACCCTGAGTTTTCCCTAGTGATCATACCTGGTGCCAGTATATTTCCGTCTGACCTGAATTTCCCCTCTGGTTATTTCCATGACGACATAGGGTTAGCGACCTGTTATCCTCCTACAATGTCGCAAAGATTTATTTATAGTTTTCTATGTGGCTCTGGGTTTTCCCTGATGACTGGCGCCAGTTTGGTGGCTCGACAAGACAGGAACATTTCACGACCTTGAATGATGTCGCAACCCTCCCCTTCTATGTGGCTATGGGTTTTCCCTGATGACTGGCGCCAGTTTGGTGGATTGACAAGACAGGAACATTTCACGACCTTGAATGATGTCGCAACCCTCCCCTTCTATGTGGCTATGGGTTTTCCCTGATGACTTGCACCAGTTTGGTGGATCGACAAGACAGGAACATTTCAAGACCTTGAATGATGTCGCAACCCTCCCCTTCTATGTGGCTATGGGTTTTCCCTGATGACTGGCGCCAGTTTGGTGGCTTGACAAGACAGGAACATTTCACGACCTTGAATGATGTCGCAACCCTTCCCTTCTATGTGGTAATGGGTTTTACCTGATAGCTGGTGCCAATTTGGTGGCTCGACAAGACAGGAACAGTTCACGACCTTGAATGATGTCGCAACCCTACCCTTCTATGTGGCAATGGGTTTTCCTTGATGACTGGTGAAATTTTGGCGGCTCGACAAGACAGGCCTCCTCGATCTGTGTGACGTAATCATTGCGTATGATGTCGCAACACTTCCCCCTGGGTTTTCCAGATGACTCATATCTGGCACCAGTTTGGTGGCTCGACAAGACAAGTAGAGACAGGAATATATCGTGACCTTGAAACAGTGAGGTCATTGACCCTGACAATTCTTTCCCACTCTACCCCTCCTATGTGACAATGGGTTTTCCTGATGAATCATACCTGGTGCCAGTTTGGCGGTTCGACAATACACGAATATATCACGACCTTGAATGATGTGGCAACCGTCCCTAGACAATAGGTTTTCCCTGATGACTCATACCTGGCGCCATTTTGGTGGCGCTACAAAACAAGTCACCTAGATCTGTGTGACGTCATCAATGCGTGACATGTCGCAACACTCCCCTTATGTGGCAGTGGGTTTTCCCAATGACTCATACCTGGAGCCAGTTTGGCGGCTTGATAAGACAAGTAGAGAAAGGAATAGATTGTGACCTTGATTGGTGTCTCAACCTCCCCTTTCTATGTGGCAATGAGTTTTCCCTGGTGACGTAATAGCTCTGTGACCAATTTAGTTAGTAACAGCTATAAATATCAGAACCAATTTGGAAATCATTTTATTGTATAGCTTGTCTTCGAGTGTTAAAAAAGCAACTCAGGATGAGTGCTTCGCTGACGGATCTTGGTGAGTAAATGTACTTTTCTAATAGGCACTTTCATTATTTATTTGTTGTTAAATCAAACTGTTGTAATGATATCGGATAAATGCGCCGCGCTTTGGGCGTCAATTGTAATAATATGTGATCAATCACCCTACTTTGGGTGTCAATTGATTCACCGCGGATTAATTCCCTGTTATTGCTGTGATGATTTTAGGTTGTCTTAAGCTCCGTGATCGAGCGCCTATCATCACTGTACGGAAAAGATACCGTTCAATCAGCTGTCTATAGCCCCGTGTTCGAGCACTAATTAAATCGGTATTAATATTATTAAAGAAAGAGAAATGTTGTTGGCTGTTATTTCACACACGGTTTATTTATATTCCACCAGTAAAATATTTGCACATATTTCAGTTAAATGTTTCTTATCACTGCACACTTGTGATATTGAAGTGACTTATATTATAATGTGTTGGACTGTGACTGACTCGTGCGTGAGCAAGGTCCCGGAGATCGTCCTCCTCATGCCATAAACATACGCACTATGGTTTATATATGACATATTCCTTGCATTTTCTCCCTTGGTCAACAATGCAAAAACCAACCAATAGACAGAGTCCTGGCGACACGTTTTGTGAAGGCTAGCTTCTCATTGGTATAAAGAAATGGCGTGTTCTGCCAAATACTATGAACTTGTTCCCTTTAACAGGAAGCAACGCAGTTACTCTTTTACCAGGAAAGATGGTATAAAAAAATATACTTTAGGGTGAGATCTTTTTCACATATTTTCTGGGAATCGCATGTTTCTTCATGGATGAATCTTAAAAGGATACTCTACCTATATTGCTTTAAAGAAAAATTACCTTCATCCATGACTTTTTACATAATTTAGATTAATCCAAATCAATATCATTACANTGTTTCTTCATGGATGAATCTTAAAAGGATACTCTACCTATATTGCTTTAAAGAAAAATTACCTTCATCCATGACTTTTTACATAATTTAGATTAATCCAAATCAATATCATTACACTGTATACATTTAATTTATTTCAAAATTACAATAAAACATGGCAGAGTTGTCTAAGTTTATTAATTTATAATAGGCTTATGAGAATTAAAACTATAGATAATTTGAATTTGTCTAAGGAGTCATATTTTTGGATGACATACGGATAAAGTTATGCCTGAACAAATGTATATTATAACCAAGGGTAGTTTATTGAAAAAAAACTTTATTCCAAGCTATAGTTAAATGATAATTAATTTTGTTGGTAGTTTACTAATGACTGAATATGATTTTAAAATCGTATAAACAAGAGTGGTTATAATAAATTAAATAATGCATTTTTTATTTAAGAGTAGTTTATTGAATACATTTATTACAAACTATAGAATTATTTGAGGTTAGTTTACTAAAAACTAAATTTTATTTAAAAGATGTTTTGTACAAGTGTTTATTATAATTAACATAATAATGTGTTTATTGAAGGTAGTGTTTTAAAATACCACAATGCCATCAGTTTCTGTGGGCCCCTACACTGATGAAAGATATTTCTTAGTCCAGCCTAAATGTACAGAAAACAAACCATATAAAACTAATTTTTGAGTTTCAAAAGCACTCTTGTACTGTTCGAAAGTATATAAAAACCCGTTCTCACAGCTAAACATGCTACTTATTTCTATAAAAAGCTAATAGATTTGAAATGGTCCCTATCCTGCATATGGGGATCATATGTAAAGCTCGGCTGATGGCCGAGGACGCCCATTACTGTCGATATTTTAAATAAAGATACTAAGAACAGGCTAACACTTCAAAGTGATGCGTGTGTTATCATAAAGTACACATTGTCCCGGATTGCTAACGCTGCTAAATGTCTCAGCATCACATAACACTCTGGAGATTATTTTATCTTACTATTATATCACATAAATAGTGGGTTTAATATTTTTTAATTCAAGTTATACTGAATATGTAACTAAGCTGTTGCTCAGACATCCACGGATCTGATGGCCCTCGGTATCTACATGAAGGAATTGACCGCAAATGGTTGGTAACAGCTGGCCAATCAAAGCCCAGATTTGTATGAAAGAGTAATTACTCTTTAAAAGTCAAACAGAAAAATATCACTATGCAAAAATTGTTTCAAAATATGAATAATGTGCTAAATTGATGGGTTTTTTCGTGAACAAAATTACGGAATATCAGTTTTATTTTGTTTTATAAATGCTAAGTGGTAAATATTATATTTATTTAAGGTGGTTTCCTTATTTCGATATTATTGTATGGCACTTTGGCTCAGTTGGTAGAATGCCTACCTCCTGGTATAGGTGTCCCGGGTTCGAGTCCCAGCAGGATTATAGCTATTATTGTGAAAATGACTATGCTTATTAATAGGTATTTTCTATATTATTATTCATGGCTATCACTTACTTTAAAAGTTCTAAAACAAAGTTATGTTTGTTTCAGATGCATGGGACCACACTATATGATATCTCCTCCACATAAGGTGTCTGCGGTGGTATCACTTCCCCCGCTACCACCCCTAGTGCCACACGAGCATATAAGGGACATTTTTTCGGCTCTGGATGCGAGTGATGCAGCTATAGGTGAGATTATTATTTTACGATAAAAAAAATGTATAAGTTGAAAGCGTATATAATGAACAGAGTGTAGTCAACCTTGGTCCAGACCCCAAACTCCGCAGCCCCCATTCAGCTAGCGGGAGCTTTGACGCCTTCAGACATCTTCCCGCAAGCCGGTGGTGTAGGGGTGAGGCAGGAGGGAATTGCAGCCGCCTTTCAAGGCATGGATATGATGCGGGCGGGGCCATCATAAGCGCACCAGATGGAAATTAGTGGCCTGGTAGATTATTAACATAAGAATGCGCACAAATGTGAATCCACGTGCAAAAAGTGCTGCGCTAAGGCGTTATGAAAGTTTTTGTGAGTATACGATACATACCGTCCTGTTGGTCATTTCTGCTATGTGAAGCAAACCATCACTGGAAAAGAGCCATTTCATGTTTATGCTCTATGATTTTAAATGCGAACAAGAAACGCTTCTTCAAGGTGCGATCAACTCGTACTAGCACCCGCCTAACCTCTGTGTCGCACAGGCATGTTGCAAGGCCTGCCATCATATTGATGTAAATAACCATCATTGCACCGAATGCGGGGGCAAGAGGACTCACATATTCAACGGTGATACCACAATGATCCAATTTTTTGGATTTATAGAGCATATTAAAGTAACAAAATTTAAAGATATCACTTTCCTAGGCCATAATGCAAAAGGCATGATAGATATGATGGGAATTTTATTTTAAAATATATGATGGAGGTTAAAAAAATGGACTTCAGAGCTCATAATGAAAGGTGGGAAAATCTATGCATTACAGGTGGATCCATTTTATTAACTCGCTGAATTTTTTTTACCGATGTCATTGTCTAAGATGCCCAAGACATTCGGTTTGGACGATTCTTTGGCCAAGGGAAATTCCCCCATTTTTTCAATATAAAAGAAAATTTGGGGTAAAGGGGTCCCTTGCCGCCAAAGGAGGACTACGGTATCGGTGAGATGTCGGTTGAGGGAAAGGAGCACTTTGAGAAGTGGTATGACACATATTTGATTTTAACCGCGAGTTGGAACTGTATTGCGTGAAAGATGTAGAGTTCCAATGGAAGGCCTATTTGCAATTTAGTGACATGCTTATGTAAAAAGCAAAGGTGGACCCTTTCAGATAGGCATGTACTATTGCAGAAGCAGCCATGTTGGTTCGAGAATATCACCACGAAACTATCCTACCATCTTATACTCAACAGCCAGTGGGAATTCGCTCTCATCGAATTCCAATATCCGTGTTCTTTCACCACTGTACCTGAGGGCCAAAATATTGTATGGTACAACTGGGCGGACGCTTACGGCATGGAACAAACATTCAAGGATCACATCCCTCCTGGAAACTAAGGCCCTACTCATGAATTGGTCAAAGACCTAAACGAAGGAGAGGCGTTTAAAGGGGATTCTGGAGTTGTATTCTAGTACACAAACCTTAACATAAAAGTGGACGTTGTTTCTTCTTCACCAAATATGCAGCTGTTGAATCTATCAAGTCAACTAAGTCTACAGCTCGGTTTCGATCATCAGATTAATCTGATCAAAGTCCCAAAGTCACCGTATGGCGCCAACATTCTACTAGGCTTGCTTTCGCAAATGTACATCTACATGGATATCGTAGATCCACCGCCCGTGAGTGGCATTGTGGCACCGCTTTTACTTATCGTTAGTATCAACAACACAAACTATCTCTACGGCATCCATAAGACAGTTAGCTATGATCCGTTGAATTGCGTGCCTGTACTTAGAAGGGAAATCGAAAGCTTGGAAATCAATATAAGAAAAGACACTGGTGAACCTGTGCCATTCGAGTTTGGAAGAGTGTGCGTGAAACTTCATTTTTTACACTGCTCAACATGAACTGTCCCTACCAAAGATACTATGTCAACCAGGCTGGAACAGGAATATCTTCAATCTACCACAATACCCCCTATCAATGGGATAGGAAGTTTTTTCAGCGGTCTTTTCAAGAGCTTCGTACCGTTGCTGAGAAGCGACGCTAGAACAATTGGAAAATAGGCGCTTCATACGGGCATCGACGTGCTCTCCATCCTCGCCTATCAGCGTCTTCCTTTCAAAGAGGCTCTACGGCAGAGTGTCGGCGAGGCTGGAATAAACCTGAAACGCAAGGTGGAGCAGAAGATCGACATACTGAAGACCGGTTCAGGCTATATAGGGCGTCGTAAAAAGCACCGACGTCAGTATTCTGTCGTTACCTGAAATAAAAAGGTCTAGAAAGAAGCGGTAGATATTTTCAATTGAAATGTCGTTTTTACACCCCTAGTCCTGCGAGTGTGCGAGCAGTGAACTAAATCTATTTTCCGTCCCACCAACGCAAGCCAGTCTTGAAAGTGGGCAATGGCTCCAGTACAAACCTGTCTCTTCCCTCACCGATGATTGGTCCATCGAATTTACCGTTACCACTCAAGGCGAGCTCTATATATATTTTTCACTGACTATGCTCTATCTCAGGGCGGCCATTATGAAACCCTACGGGGGTGCTTTTACTGAGGTGGATCAAATTGATCCCGTCAACAAATGGTTGCACTCGCTATTTACACAGTTGGATGTGTTTTTAAACCAAAAACTAGTATCACCACCCAGCAACACGTATTCTTATAGATCGTACATTGAGACTCTGCTCAATTACAAACGTGACTCCAAAAGAACACATTTGACCTGTGGTCTGTGGTTCGCAGACATCCCCGGGACTTTTGAGGAGGCTAGCGTGGGCAACAAGGGATTTGAGGCCCATCACAGTCTCACCGCAAAACGTAAGACGGTGGATCTTTTGGGGTATCTACACTGTTACGTGTTTAACCAAGAGAAATACCTTTTAAACGGCACCGAACTCAGATTCAAGTTGGTCCGTTCCAGAGACAGGGTTAGTCTTATGGTCGACCCTGAACTCCCTCGCCTTAAGGTTCACATCACTGAAGCCAGCCTTATAGTGCGACGTGTCAAAGTAGCACCTTCTATATTGTTAGCACATACCAAGGCATTAAACGTCAGTCCCGAAAAGTATCCCATCACCCGTGTAGAAGTAAAAACACTCACTATTCCTACAGGTGTGCAAGGGAAATTACCAGATAATTACTCAACCAATGCATCGTGGGATTTGTATCGTTGTTCAACGCAGACGCCACCAAGAACCCGTTCCACTTACAAACCTACGGCATGAACCATTTCTCGCTGTACGTGGATAGCGAACAAGTGTCGTCGAAACAACTAGAGCCCTATTTTTCAAATGGCAACTATGTCATGTCTTTCCATACACCGTTTTCTAGAACGGGTATCCATTTCATAAACGAAGGTAGTGACATCATACGGGAAGCCTTCCCCTAGGGATATCATCTCTTGGTTTTCGATCTCACACCCAATCTGTCCACCCACATGACATCGCATTGGAATTTGACGAGGCACGGCTCTCTGAGCATCGAAGTGAGCTTCACCAGAGCTCTCACCAAAACCGTCAACTGAATCGTGTACGGGGAGTTTGCCAACATCATCACCATCGACAAGGACAGAAACGTCGAGACTGATTATGGGGGTTATCGTAAGCGACTTTGCACCCCTTACACTTGTCATTTAAATCATGGGCGTCAATGTGGATTTCCAGAGCTTCATCGACGACAACAAAGAGTTTATCGTCAAGGAACTGTGTGTACGTTACTTCAACATTGGGTGTTAAAACCCCCATACGCTATCGAGGAACTTTCAGCCGCCGCTAAAAAGCAAGCCGACTATATCGTCAACAAATTGCATGGTATTCCTTGGGATAGCGGTGATGTGGATTACAGCCGGCTCGAAACCCTCATTTCCCGTGTCACAATGCGTGCAGAAACCGTCTACGTCAAGGAAGCAGAAAAGAAATAGTTTCTAGCCAAATACATGCCTATGCCCGTCGGGGATCTGTATGACAGAGGTTGTTCATATTTAAAAACACTTAAATTGGGCCGCACTGTGTGCATGGCACATAGTTCTGTAAGGAATTTCTGTTCGGCCTCCATCGTTTGGGGACTTCGGGATTGGATTATTGAAGATGTACACGCACACCATAAGACGTGCGCTGAAAACAACCCCGTTATTTCGTTCTGTACAGTCGGATGTTTTCCCTGCTGATCAACTACCCATAAGAATAGCGTGACCTGCCGCTCTCGTCATCAACATGGATCCCCACACCAAGCCTGGGATGCATTGGGCTGCCATCTTTATCGACAATAACAGTGTGCGAACATATTTTGACAGTAAAGGTTTTCCACCCCGTATAAAGTCACATCTGGCATTTATACGCAGAAACACTTCACGCACGTCCCATAGCATGCTACAACTTCAAAGAGTAGCCTCGGATGTTTGCGGCCATTACTGTCTCATTTACCTTCTCTATCGCGCTCAGAACATTCTGATGAAAACTTTCCAAGCCCTATTCTCGCCCACCAATCTTACAGGCAATGACGCTAAGGTGGTGAGATATTACAACACATTTTTCAAGACTGTAGGGTCCTGCCGCCCCTCAAGAGGCTGCGTCCAATCAGCGTGTGCCTATAAAAGGGACGTCCCAACGGCATGCCGGCCATAACCACGACAGTCGTCGAAGGGATCAAACATCATGGAAGGTCAAGATGTTTGCACCCGCAAAGCAAAGCCAGTGAGCCGCTTTCCATCACCAGTATTTTCAACACTTTGCTTCCTCTGGACGAAGTCGACATCAAACGAGTCATCGTCGGCATGAGTGTCAAGAACAACGTTTTTCCATATGTTCAGCTAGGAAAATGTGGAGGGAACTGTGCGGTGTTTAACCGTACAGAGTGGCAAGAACTGGGAAGCTACAAGTTGGTCATATAAAAAAATTTCAGCAACACGCAACCTCCTCAGAAGATTTGTTTGACTAATCATGAAATCTCTCTGAGACACACGTACGTTAACCGTATGGTCGTTATCAGCAAGAAACAAGACGCCGGACTCAAACGGGATGTCTATCTAGCATCTAGCGTATTTTGTCAAAACCTTTTATCTTTATTTAAAGAGTTTTGACAAAGTTCCAGGACACCCTTGACAGATATTTAAGATCGGTTGATATTAGCATGTACATAAAACTAAACTCTATGTTGCTACTGGATAAATATTTGATTTATTTTGGCCGAAAAATTTCAATTATATAAAAAGTGTAAAAATACTTGTGCTCTTTTCTTACGAACCTTAAGTGGGGAAATAAGTTAGTGAAATTGGTATGACCTTGAGTGGCGTTTTAGAATCACGTTAAGGTGTATTAGCTTTTTTTTAATGTGACCCCATATCTTTAATAGCATAATTTTGTAGCTCACGTCGGGACATTTTCAAAATGGTAGTGTCAAGCTTTTTCAAGTAAATAAGATCATGAATCACGAGCCTCATAAGTTTCGGCATCACCGGCGCCAGGCGTGGCGTTATAATTATTCAAACCTATCTTGGGAAGGTAAAAGGATGTGTGTGTGTGTGTGTGTGTGTGCATCAAGATAATACTCTAACGTGCTATATTGGGCACGCGTGACATTGAACCGTCAGCTCTGCCCTATTTGATGTTAATAAACAAAAAAATAGATTTATTTATTTTCTAATTGTTCAACAATTCACTTGTAACTACAGACAATTCAACAACTCTAGCATTCATCAAATAAAGGTTTGTGTTGGTAATGAGTGTGAAAAGATAATTCTCTTAAAAGGCGAAGTGAATTCGAAGTGAAGGATAAAATATTTGAAGAACAATTTAAGTCAAAGTTGAATATAAGATTTTAGGTTATTATCACACAGCACTACTTTTTAATTTTAAATGTTGCCTATTTGTGAAGTCATTGTAAGTCTAAACAGGATTTCTTGTTTTAATCTATTTACGTTTTATTCGGTGTGTTTTTAAGGTAAAACATTTAAACAAAAAAACATATATCATTAATTATTATAAAAAATAATCTTACATCGTCACAAAATTCTTTTAATCTTGAAGTAATTTTTTGTAAACGCATTTAAAAAAAATTGTTCACATCTCAGGCTATTTGATTAATTCATTAAAATGGCCTGTATGTATCATCCTGCTGGGATGTAGATTAAAAAGGTTCGTGTAGCCTACATACACCTAAAATAGAAAGTAAGAACAAGATAATTTTGAAATGCTAGTCAATGTTGTCAAGATGCGAATAGTGGAGTGGGTGTTTATACTCGTCAATGTAAGAGGGGAAGTGCTATCTGCAGGTAAGTTATAGTTCTCATAGGGTGAACTGCTTAATTCGATCAATCTCTTTCTATTTAGTACATTTGCGTCTAAGTGTGATAGTGCTTAAAGTGCTTGGTTTCGTCAGGGTAAGATGCAACCCGCTTTGCAAAATAGCTTTGAAATCCCCAAGTAGGCAACATCGTTAGTGCATTTAGATAGAGAGATAGCTCGCTATATATATATATATGTTTTGCTGATCTCGATTTTATCTATGTTTACATTATATAAATGCTATATGATCACTAGACAGTTAAAACACAATTTATTAGCTGTTCTAAAAAGATTATAAATTGAATTATCTCATATTGAGTGAAATAATTCAAATCTTTTCATCGCATACCAAAGTTTTATTCTTTCAAAGATTCAACGGCACTTATAGGTGTGGAATTCAAAGTGAAAGAAATTTGAGCTTAAACTTTTGTACTTGGACATTTCGAAGCTTCATTTCCCACTAATGTTTATATTTTTTTCCCATGAGTGTACAGTTTAGATGACCCCCACCTGAATTACTATGCATAAGCTAGTGCGTTGATTATTGTTGACACTGATAAATGGCGCTGATCTGCTTTAGTAAATATCCATAGTAGCTAAGGTTTGCCTAGCTTGTTCATTGGAAGAAAACATTAGCCAATACCTTGTTAATTCTCTAATTCCATAGAGTAAGTAGATAAGTCTCTCAAAAAGTTTATATTTTTATTTCTTTAGTCTCTTAGGGGAAATGTTTGTACAGCAATGATCATATTTATCATTTTAGACTCATTAGTGAATATTTACCCTTTTTATTGGTCTAAATTTATAAATGAGGAATTTTATAAATGTGCGATAACCATAAGAAGGACAACCCCTAATAAAATGTTGTAAATTTTAACCATAAGATGAAATTTTAATACCAAGTATTGACCCTTGGGGACCCAATATATATATATATATATAAATTGTTCAAATATATGAGTGAGGATGTTAATTCTTTAAAAAGAAATAACAAAATTTAAATCCGGGAGTCAAAAAATGTTTAACGTAAGTATAACGCAATTTTGTTTGGGTTTGCTAGTGTATATTATTTCGTTTCACACACACACACACACACACACACACACACACACACACACACACACACACACACACACACATATATATATATATATATATA
>CABFOV010010269.1:4410-16717 GCA_902141375.1 Timema poppense
GGGGTGGAATGAATACATATTTTTTTTAACATAGCGTCTTATTACTTGTTCTGGCTATAATCATAAGTACTCCTGGATTCTTACCTCGATCCCCCATCATTGGCATTTCAAGAGTGACGGCTTAGATCATGTGGTCACCGAAGAGAGTGAATCATAATAATACAAGACTTGTTGATAAATGAAACCTCATCTACAACACACTGTTGCAGTATAATTTATATAGTAGGATAGTTAGTAGGAATAGGGACTATCTGCCAGTGGTTTGTCTAGCAAATAGGAGGAGCATCATCTCCGATAGGAC
This sequence comes from Timema poppense, assembly GCA_902141375.1. Classification (NCBI taxonomy): domain Eukaryota; kingdom Metazoa; phylum Arthropoda; class Insecta; order Phasmatodea; family Timematidae; genus Timema; species Timema poppense. The sequence goes on from CABFOV010010269.1 coordinate 4,712, forward strand.
GTCTCCACAGGTGGCGGATAGAGGAACGCTCGCCACTACTGCATAGTGGCCGGTGCTTATTGGAAACGATGAGTACTGAGAGTGTCAGGGGTGGAGGCTACCGGGGGAATAAAATACTCGGGGCCGACCGACTGGTGCAAACGACATTAACTAGGAGAATAAAACAAGGAACTAGATTAAGTTTGAGATAATAGGAGCTAATACCAGATTGGTTAAATAAGGAACATTATGAGTGTAATAAACAGCTGGATAAAACCTTATATTTAACAGTTGAATTTTAGGACTCGGGGCTATATATTATTTAATATAACCAGGGTTAAAAAATAAACCTTTACTAAGCTTGCACAAACTACAGTCACGCCCTCTCTCCCTCCCTTCCTCCTCTCTTGAACATCGTTCATTTCCGTGGTCAGCCACCCAGAGACCAGATACCTTTATAACCATATTTGAGTTATTATCTGGTTCTTATTCCACCGCACGGAAGTACTTCATCAGCTGCTAGTATGAGAAATATCTATAAGTTGGTTCTCGTTGTCTCTGGCCTTTCCCAACTGTTCAAAATGTACTCAAAATTTTCTTTTCTTTCTTCCGCCTCGCGAATATGTTTGGACAATTTTACAATTAAAGTCATTCACATAATATTTTGTCCAAAGGGCCTTTAAAAAATAATTAAACTCCAGCAAAAGAGGTCAAAGCTATTGTGAATAGAGTTTATCAAGTATTATTTATACATAAACATGATATAATAGGAAAGGAGCAAAGGAGAACGGCATCAAATAAATGTAATATATGTTTACAGAATATTGAAGTCATACACCTGTAGTACTCTACAGGCTCATTTCATTGGTTCCATTTCNTTATAAGTTCATTCGCGAGGTTAAGAGTCATGACAATGACTCGGTACTCAAACAACAAATCAGCCCTGTAGCAGACATCCTAGCTTGGCATAATTGTCAAGTCAGATGTTCTGAGTCGGGCAACAGCCGAACGGCCAGAATATTGAAGTTTCCTTCTATCGTAGCCATTTCGTTAAAGAAGTCAGACTATAGCCGTGCACTATATAAATAACCTTTTATGAGCCCGTTTCACATTACGGAACTCACTTAGCTTAGATAGGTAATAGGTAATAAAGCTCTAACCATGCGCCGCACCGTGTTACAGTTTACTGTAATCAACTTTATGTAACAGTGACCCGCTTCAGTGGCCCAATTAGCTATAGTTATCACTCTCACGTATGACTGATCTGCTGAGGAGATTGGGGTTTGAATCTCAGTCGCGTCTACTGAGGGTAGTTTTTCCTCAAACTGTTTTGCCCTCTCCTTATAAGCAAATGTTTGTGAATTAGCTCTTAAATGGTTGCTTCTTCATCCCTCTCCATTAGAGTAATTATAATATATGCGTATTGTGATGAAAATATCTTAGTTTTATACACAGTACTATAAATTCTCAATTTTTATGGGTTTACTTGGTTGTCATAGCAACTTGAAAAATTATGACACACTGGTAGATGGATAGCGACAATGCTTAGGGGGAAAACATAAATAAACACTTCAATATTAATGGGGTAAATGTATGAACATAAACATCAAATAAATAATAATATTCTATATATTAGTGATATTATCCATGTTTAGATTGACATCAGCTGTCTGTGGAGATCCGATAACAACAGTTCTAAGGTAACATAAATATACTTGAAATATAAAAATATAAAGATGTGTCGATTTGTTTATATTAATTTTAAATCTGGAGAAAATATTCACTTATCAATATTTAGATAAACTTATTTAAAAATATAATAAGTGCAAATAAATAAAAGTAAATTTGGTTTTCAATTAGAACAAAATTTATCATGTTCTTAATAATTTAAATTAAATAATTAAGATTAAAAATTATATTATTGAAACGTTAAGAAAAAAAAAGTTTAACGATGGCTAATATCATGACCATGAAAGTTCACAAAAGTGAAATAATTAAAAATATAAACTTGTTGAAATCATTATTTAGATTTTGGTAGTTCAGTTTTTATATGTATTATTACAAAAATAAAATCTATATAAGATATCAACTTTTCTTTTTATATCGACACATGACGGGATTTGAAGCTCACGGCATTTAAATGTCAACAAGACATTGTTTGATCTATATTTTCTCTCTCACGTGCTAGTTCTGCTTATTGCTACTAGGGAAGCCAGCTTGAACACAGCCTCCGTACGTGAAACATTGTTTGTAAATATTATCCATCTCAAAGAAAATAGAAGGAATTAACTAACTCACACTTGTAAGTGTCCAATACATTACCTCCCATCGTGTATTTATACATGTCCATGTCCTCTTAGATTTGTGGAACGGTCAGATGCCGTATTTCTTTCTATAACATAAATATTATGAAAATACGGCATTCTTGGCTAACTTTCCAAGCTTCATATAATCGTATTTAAATAATATTTACATTTAAAAATACTAGAAAGCTATTAAATAGCCAGGGGTGAGGTCTGTTATGTCACAGTATAACCAAATCAGGCAGTAGGGTGCTGTGATATAAAATAAATTATATTATGTTAAACAGTGTATTTTTATATTTTTAAATACAATAAGTCGAAAATTATTTACTTTAAAACAAATAAACTACTAATTTAATCACAATTTCCCTGTTTTTAAATGAAGGATGTACAAAACCACAATTAGATAAGTCATATGGCTCGAGAAAAAATTTGTATATAATTTGTCGGTTAATTGGTCAGGCGACAGGCTCTTTTGAAAATAAATGGTACACCATAATTGCACAAACTTTCTCAGATTGTGTATTATGGTTTCGAAAATAATTTTCAAAAATAGTTTTTGAGTAAACAACCCTTAAGTATGTTCTTCATAAAAACAAACACATAATTCTTGTTAATCACATTAATCTATCGACAATACATTACCTCCCATCGTGTATTTATACATGTCCATGTCCTCTTAGATTTGTGGAACGGTCAGATGCCGTATTTCTTTCTATAACATAAATATTATGAAAATACGGCATTCTTGGCTAACTTTCCAAGCTTCATATAATCGTATTTAAATAATATTTACATTTAAAAATACTAGAAAGCTATTAAATAGCCAGGGGTGAGGTCTGTTATGTCACAGTATAACCAAATCAGGCAGTAGGGTGCTGTGATATAAAATAAATTATATTATGTTAAACAGTGTATTTTTATATTTTTAAATACAATAAGTCGAAAATTATTTACTTTAAAACAAATAAACTACTAATTTAATCACAATTTCCCTGTTTTTAAATGAAGGATGTACAAAACCACAATTAGATAAGTCATATGGCTCGAGAAAAAATTTGTATATAATTTGTCGGTTAATTGGTCAGGCGACAGGCTCTTTTGAAAATAAATGGTACACCATAATTGCACAAACTTTCTCAGATTGTGTATTATGGTTTCGAAAATAATTTTCAAAAATAGTTTTTGAGTAAACAACCCTTAAGTATGTTCTTCATAAAAACAAACACATAATTCTTGTTAATCACATTAATCTATCGTTATATATACATTTTAAACCAAATTGTTCAAATATTTAGTAAAATTCAAATTTTCAAAAATAGATTACTTAATTACCCTAAAATTATTTATTTGTAAAAAAAATCTTATTTATCATGGAAAAACTATTCCCAGATTCCTATTTTAAATTCGATCTTTAAGGTCAGTTTCCAAAAAAATTCAAATTTTCTACTGTCGAAAGTAAACTACCCATAGATTAAATTATTCTAAGTAAATAAAAATACATTATTATTGATGATGTAAAATAATCCCACTATACAAATTTTGAACCAAATCTTTAGATATACTTTAAAAAAATGGTCAATGTACTATTGTTAGCATAAAGTCCTTTCGAGTCGAAGGTGGTCGCGTTATCTGATAGCTCGTGATCCTAGTTGATCACACATATGTAGCTGAGGATTTCCACTCATCCATCACAGACTCTGCCTTAAAATATGAGTGAAGACTGACCCTGATCACCAGACGAGTCCTGGATATATCATTGGTTAGAGCAGTGGTGTACTAAACCAAAGGTCCCAGATTTGATTCCCATTTCCATTTTTCATTTTTAAAATAATAATTATTTTTCATTTTAAAAGAGATTATATTTAGATGTGGTTAGAGCTGTAATCAAAAATATAATAGCTTGGATATTAAATTTATTTTCAAAGTATTCGGAATTTCTAAAAATTTCTCATCATTATACTACCCATCAACGAATCGTTGCCCAAAAACCAATCACACAGTGCTATTTTTCATGTTAAACGAATCCTATATATGCATTTTAAACAAAATCATTAGTCTTTTTCGAAAATTTTAAGTTAAAAAGATTACTCATCAGCAAACTACCCTTAATTGAAGGGCTATGGTAAAAAAAAATCATATAGTGATATATCCTTATGAAATCTAAATATAAAGTTTGAATAAAATCCATCAGATCATTTTGAATCCGTGGCAAGGGACAGATAGACAGACATAATGGTAAAATACACTTTTTTATGTTAATGTTAACACAAAACGTCAAAATTCGTCATTATATCGAGATAAATTTTTTCACAATCGCAATACTTTCTCTTGTTATAAGAAAGTAAAACAATATGTGGAGGCGCCAAAATTTATAAACAGAACTCTCTTATAGATGTAATAATTTAAACAATCTTTAAAAAATGAACGCGGTGACCATATGACTTGTAATACTTTTTATACATTGTGTTGCTTACTTTTTTTTAGCACAATGTATTTCTCATTCGGGTTATACTTTACCTAACTTTGACGGCACCGGTGTCCTCATGGTATAAGATATCAAGCTCATAATCTGTGTGTTTTTGTGAAGGTAAATCTAGGTTCAAATCTCAGCCGAGTGTATCGGGAGTTATGGTTTATCACTGTTATTTTCTCACAATTTCTACCTTTATGCAGATGCTGGTTTACTTTCACCAGTGGCAGCTCGTAGCTAAAATTAGTGGGGGTGCTGCTCCAGAAAATGTTTATCCTTTGTTTTAAAATTGTGTAAAAGGAAAAAAACATGTATACAAAGAAAATTTATTCAGGAACTTGATAAAATCTTAGTAAAAAAACCAAACATATTTTACTTGCCTTAACTTAAATTGTTACAGTTTAAGCTTGATCTATTAATTTAAAAATAAAATCCATTCTTCTTGTTTTAATTTGCGCAAAAAGTTCAATAATTTTCTCCTTGATCTCTGGATGACAATTGAGGAAATTTTTCTTCTTTGAAAGTACTGCAAGTGCATTTAGTCTTTCTGTTAAATAAAATAACCGAAAAAATGAATTAAATAGAATATCTCGAATCAGAATAATAATCTAATTCTACACTCTTCTACACTTTTTTCACATTCAAGAATATGGTACACGGTTTTTAAGCACAACACACGCTGAGTAAAAAAAACTTTCTTCCACCATCACGCCAGACCCAGCACTGTGAGATAAACAGTGCTCTCTCTACCTGGAAGTGCCGCCTTCCTCCCCACCCCCTCCTATGTGCGCATGCGCACAACAGTTAAACACCACGTCGCTGGCACTGTAAAACGCACAGTTACTTACAAAGATTTTTGTATCTTTTTCATAAACTGGTGGATGGCTACTGAAGTACTGACATTAAACTTAAGGAATATATATTGTACTACAAAAATAAAGAAAGAATTAAAGAGAAAAGGACTCATTATATTAAATTGTATCGATAATATCAAGTGGAAATAGGGGGTGCTGCAGTTCCGCAGTGTCTATACACGAGCCGCCACTGACTTTCACAAATAAATCCTAATCATATATACCATACATTTTGTGTTATAACTTAAAAATAAAACTTTTGTACTTAGTCCTAGTTCAAATTTAAAAAAACACCTCTTGGCTATTAGTTCATTAGATTTCCGAGCATAGAAGAAAGCCACTAATTTTCTGTCTTCTGAATATTTAGTTAATTCCTCGACCTTGGCTCGAATACACAACCCCACAGAGAAGGTACGATACGTCACGACTGTTAGTACATATTATATTAGGTTTAATCCCAGAAGAGTTAGGGCTCATGTGTTAAGGCGGGAGTGTGTGGGACATGAGAAATGGTGAGTGTTTTCGCAGTTCTTATAAGAAAACATTTTTTTTTGCCAACATTAAAAAAAATTGCTACTGTAGAAACATCTAGTTTAATTTTATTCTTGTGGTGATATCAACAGTTGTTGAATATCGGTCATGAGCATAGTGGCATTGGAAGACAATTTTTCTTAATGAAACTGGCAAGTTTTCATTAAATTCCAGGACATCCTTGAACTGTTGATATCGCCATATGAAGAAAATTAAAACTAATGTTACTACTATAGAAATATTTTATTTATTTTGACAAAAAGAAGTGTTTATACAAAAACTGCAAAAACATTTACCCTTGCTCACTTCCCCTACACTCCCACCCTAAAGGGGCCGGAACATTGAGACGCTTTGCAGAAACGCAAAAATCCACCGTTATTCAAAAAATTGTTTGCTATTCTAAGTACTGTTATAGGCAAAAATGTTAGAAAAAGTTATAACATTGCTTATGGAATTAAAATTCTCACTTTTTAAGTATTTATTATAGTAGTGTTTTTTTAATTCTGAATATGTGAAAGAAACTAGTCTCCAACAACACTTCACAAGAAATATCTTAAGTCTGAGATCAACGTAAATAGCTGGACACATAAATCTAATCTTCCTCATACGAATAAAGTGGTTTTTTTTTCAATGTCACAACAAAAGATTCTAAGATAAATTGAGGATTATCTTAGAGTTTTTGAATTTTCAAAACTGCCATTAATATAAGAAATTTCGCACTGTTAGAATATTTCCTTTCGAATAGACCAGAGATTTGAGGTTGCCACCTCATCTGTAGGCGCTAGATGCAAATGTTTAGCTATAGATAGATGAACATGAAATAACCAAAGCTATAATCATATAAGGTTATTCAATAACCACCTAGATTTGTAGCAATATTTTATGTTTACTTCATAGTCATATGATATTAGTTATAGTTACAATGAGGCTGATTGCGTGATTTCTAATATAAAGGCTGTATCTAAACACTCACCTCCAAAGCCAGTGAATTTAATTTAAACATTTAAAACGCAAAATAATATGACCTAGCCTGTAATACAATATTTTCCCAATTGTTTGAATTCTACTTGTCTTACTACCCATACACGACTAAGCCACATAGTTACACTAAAACGGGTTGGGATGGAGAAAGGTGTAATTTTAGATGGGGTGCATCTTCATTTGCGTTCAAAGGGAAACCATTCAAGGAAAATACAACTGAGCGAACCCAATCTAGATTAGAGTCCCCGGACCTCTCCTTCACAAGAAAATCAGACAATATTAGTCAGACCAAAGACATTTTCAAACACACTCATCTACTTGCACGCAAAAAACAAAAAAATTATGCATTTTTTAAAGAAATAAACATGAATAATTTAAACGCTTAACTTGCCAGCCTTCATCATTATAGGTATAATTTAGTAAATTTTTTATATTGGGAATGTTATAGACGAGGTAATAGACATATAATAGGCCTACTTCCTATTTGTGGAACTCTTGAGGGCACAGTTTATGAATGCTGATTGTGCCGCACTGCTGCCTGTACTAGCTAGTTTTATGAGGCAGACTCATTTTAGAGACGTTTTTTAAGCTAATTTACACAGCACGAGACCAATTGGTTTTCTATACATCATCTGCCGTTGGCAGTTCCGCTTAGTGGTGTGTTTGAAACCGATAAAAAAAAACACTGGAAAAATGGATGCAACGATTTATAGGACAATAAATGGTGTCTATAGGGGAATGAAGAGATCATATAATAGATGCTACTGTTCACTTAAGCGTGGTTTAAATAAATGATCCCGCAAACATCTCCTTTGTCTAGAATTATGACATGTTGTTAGTTACGATATTAATAGTTCAATTCGAAACGCCAACATAAATATGATAGGCAAGGCTATTTTTGTGCCAGAGGGTACGGAAAGTCAAGATTTGCTTCAAATCCCGGTTGAGTGCAATTGAGTGGGGTATAAGGGGGGTTGTTACTTGTGGATTTTCCGTTCTACTTCCAGATGAGCTCTGATTCCCTTCCTTAAAGTACTTTGTTCAAGTCTTGTGTCTTTAAAATCAATGCGATTTTCAAATAGCTTGAAAGGATAGTAACATTATAAAATCTTAAATAATTTTGAAAATTATATACCGAATTTTTTACAGCCAATAATATATTATTGAGGTAGCAAGTGATAAACCCATATTTGTAAACTGTGTATGTTAGAACTTCTATTTTTTTTTCCCTTAAATCCTTATAAAACTTGGTCCAGATCGATAGAATCAACATGAATAGAAAATATTTGTAAACTGTGTATGTTAGAACTTCTATTTTTTTTCCCCTTAAATCCTTATAAAACTTGGTCCAGATCGATAGAATCAACATGAATAGAAATGAACTGAGGAACAAAGATAAAATTGATGTTTTGTATAGCAAATGTTCTTTAAAAATAAAATTGTAACATTGTTATTTTAGTAATAATATATTATGTGTGAGTGTATTTGTGTGTGTATGAAAGATTATAACTCTAAGCCAGCATTGCTCGGATTTGATCTCATTGTAAAAGAAATCAAGCAACGTCTGGTTTAGATATATCTTGATAAATAACAACACAAACCAATAATTAACGAATGGTTAGAGGGGTTAAATGCAGGTAAAGAATATCAGAGATGGTTCAATCCTCGGTCCCGGCACAGATTTATCTTATTGCCAAACCTTTCCTGACAAGACGTGTATTAATCACAACTTGTGAATGTGGGAAATGCCGGGCCTCCACCGTGGTTCGGATCCCACGTTAAACTGTAGGTCCTCCATTTCATTTCATAATCACTCTACCATTAGACATTAGCGTAAGTACGTATAACCCGAATGGGTAGTAAGACGTGGTGCTAATAATAATAATAATAATAATAAGCTAAAAATAATAATATTATAGTTCTGTTTAAGTGTATGCTTTAGTTTTAGTCAACTAGAATAAGATTCTGAAAAGGAGGAACTTTTTGAAAATACAAACAGGCTGCTTCGTGGTCAACATTGATAGTATTTTACTATATTATCGGTGGTTTATAGCTATTGAAAATATTTATACATATATATGTTGGATTAAATCCCTAAAACGGCCAATGGGCTGATTTTTTGCTCAATCCTAGGATTGTAAGCTATAAAATCACCAAAACCCGAAGCTATATTTAATTTCAGGCTTTTGCCGTCTCAAAACAGCCAAACCTATGATTGAGCCATTAATAAAATTTGAAAATACAGTCATTAGATTAGATTAGGCTAGGTTAGGTTAGGTTAGGCTTAAAAAACAATTTGGTCAGGTGGTCTTGGTAATTTGAAATAAATTAGTAATCTCTGTCTGGTTCTGTTTAGATATCAATGAGATCCCTTTGCCCTCCTGAACGTATGTGGATGCTCAAAATTGGGCCCGCATCAACTGCTCAGTCTGGTCGAGAAACGAACTAGAATGTTATTTCAAGTTTGGTCGTTTAGTAGTTGCACAATCCTAGGTTTGGCTGTTTGGAAACAATCAAAGCTCGAAAGCGAATATAACTTCGGGCTTTGGTCATTTTAAAACGCCCAGTTCTGGAATTGAGGAAAAAAATCAGTCCATTGGCCGTTTTCGGGCTTTGCGCCTGACATGTATAAAGTAACAGTTTCTTATAACATAATTTAATATATAAATGCATTAAAAAATATTTTTAAGAACCTTTGCTACCCGTCAAAAATGTTCCTTCCCATCTAAATTGTATGTGCACGATGGATTGTAAACAGAAGAGGATGGATTTATTAGGAAATATACGATCATGATCTAGAAGAAAGGATGGAACTATGATGGAAAAAAGTAGTCAATTCATGTGTGTGGGATTAAACCCTGAGTTTAAGGTTCAGAGTCAGCTAAATTCCTTCTTCTCTGATATTGGGTACGATTCCAGGAAATCTCTAATATAATAAATATTTATTATATGCTCACATCTATTTTAATATAATGTAAAGTGTTGTAGCTGACTAAGGGATCAGGCATTCAGTAACAATAATGCTGCTGTAGGTTAAGTTAATTCATACTGATGACATAGGCTTGAGTTTAGAGAGTGCATGGTAAAGTTTGTTCGGCGTAGGAATTGTTTTCTGAAAGGCATTTTCCCCTACCAGAATTATATTATATAGTAGGATATTGTTAGGAAAAAATACCTTTCAGAGAGTAATTCCTACCGTGAATGGAGTATAATTCCCCAACTAAAGTTAAAACGTAAATTGTTGTTTATATTGTGTAATGTATTGTACTTGCAGCTATGGGCACGTAGAATAAACCAATCTCCTCTGGTCTGGTTTGCTAGTGTTCAGAGGGTCAGGGTTTGAATCCTGGCTAGATGTATTGTGGGCTCTTTTCTTTAAATGGTTTCCCACTCTCTCTACACGTAAACGTGTGTGAATTTCTTCTTATTTTCACCTCACTCATTTCTTCTTCATCGCTACAGTTAAATGTGTATAGCCTAGACGGGTAGTAAGCAAGAGCACCAAAATAAAATTTGTAAAATATAGTGTGTTCTCTTGAAGCACAAGTTATCTTGTATAATGGTGGTTAAAGTGGTAGTGCTTGTAACGCGAGAAAAGGCCAGTGTTTTCGCAGTTTTTATATCAAAACTTTTTTTTATCAAAATAAACAAAATATTACTTTAGTAGAAACATATTATTTAATTTTCTTCACATGGTGATATCAACAGTTGTTGAATATCTGTCATGAGCGTAGTAATATTAGATGACCTTTTTAAATGCATATAAATATTTGTCATTAAATTCCAGGACACCCTTGACCGATATTCAAGAACTATTGATATCACCCTGTGAATAGAATTAAACATTATGTTTCTATTGGGGAAATATTTTATTTATTTTGTCCAAAAAAAGTTTGTATATAAAAACTGCAAAAACATTGCCTTTAAATTAATTTCCATTACTCTCACCTTAATGCCGGGATCACGATCAAATTAACTTTAACTTAACGTAGCGTCCATTTAAAGTTAACTTAACTTAAAAAAACAAATTTATGATCACGATTCACGTAACTTAGCGTAACAACTCGAGCCAAACATCTTCATTCTCAAGTATTATCTGTGATTTGTACTAGTTGTACAGTGATGATCTGTGAATGTTTACAGTTTTCAATCAATATAATAAATATATATTATATAACTTTTAAAAAAAAATGTAGTTACCTATTTTAGTTTAATGTTTTGTTTCAATGGCTGATCACTAGAACTTACGCTAAAGAGCAAACATTGGTCATAATACCAACAAATGAATTACTAAATAGCCCTGTTGACGTCACTCGCATAATGATTGGCTGGCTAGATCACGTGATACCCTTCATGTAAAGTAAAGTAAAAGACCTCCCAATACATCTCTTACGTTAAGTTAACTGCAAGTCAACATTAAGTTAAATGCATCGTGATCGCTTCCATTTAAACACACGAGGAGGTCATTTACGTTAAGTTAAGTTAAGTTAAAGTTAAGTTGATCGTGATCCCGGCATTACTCAGACTAATATTTTACCACTCATCCCATATCTAAGCACAAATGGTAGTGCTTCTGTCTAATAATCTAAGGGTCCATGGTTTGATCCCTGTTGTTGGGCACAGTATCTTACTACCCATCCAGGATATCCACATACCTAAATAAATGGTGTAGAAATGATAAATGTAGGAGTTTAGAGGAAGTGTACTCATATTTGCATAAACGAAGTGTGGGAAATCTTTAAGGGAAAATCCCCCTCAGTGTTCCCGGGCTGAGATTCTATCCCTAAACTCCCTACCACGGATCACTCAGCTTATTTCAAGAGCTATGGCTTAGACCTTGTGACTAACCAATGCAGGTGTTCAATTCCTGACAAGATCAAAATAT
>CABFOV010010270.1:0-16709 GCA_902141375.1 Timema poppense
AATACTATTCTCAGATATTCATTTTGAACTAAGCTTTAAAGGCTATTTTAAAAATATCCCAAATTTTCTAAAATTAGTCAAAAGTAAATTATCCTTAAATTTATTTATTTTATTAAAACCAACAAACATTAGGACAGACAGAATTGTAAAATAAACTTTTTTTTTGCCTCAGACACACATAAAACGTAAAGATTCACCATAATCTCGAAGGCAAACATTTTCACTGTAATACAGTTTTTTTTACAGATTGTATTTTTATTTTCACTGCAATTTTTAATTTATTTGGGGTATTTAACGTGTATTTTCTGAACCGACTGGTTATCTCAGCACACTACTTATAAACTAACTTAAATCTAGAACAGACACAACCAACATCCGGCCGTTAATTCTTCACTATGAAAGCGTAAAACCACATTTCACCGACGATAAATTTGTTGGCCTTGCCAGGGATCCAACCCGAGACATTTAGTTCATTAGGCATACATGCTAGACTGAGCTAAGGTATAGGACTTCTCGTAATATTTGTAACGGAAGGGTTAGTTTAATCTTGAATACTTTGAGGAGTTATCAGTTATAGTTTCTTAAATTAAATATATTGAACCAAAGTTTGTGGTGATCATAACCAACTTTCTTCAGATTATTTAACTTAACATTTCTTACATTTCAAATAAAATCCATCCCTTCCCTTCCATCCCTTTCTAACAAATGTTTTCTCTCCAAAGCAGATGGTTCAGATACATTTAACGGTTTCAGTGGGTCTTCAACCCCCCACCAACTGTACACTCAGCGGGTATGACACTGTTAACAAGAATGGGAGAGTACCAACAGGGTCCAGGTGCTGAAGAGGAGGCACCTGGAAGCGGCGACTCGACGCCGACGTCCCATCCCCTCCTCCCCTCCTTTGTGAACTCAGACCACGGTTCGTTCCCACACCCAGCACACCGACCCCTACATGAGGGGAGAAGGGGTTTGGGTCTAGAACACTATCAGGGCACAGCTTGTTTTGAGGTTAGTCGACTCTGGCTACGTCCGGTACAAGGTGACGGATGGGTTGGAGAATAGTCTCATTAGCTCAGCTAGAAGCAAACAAACATTTATTATTTAATAATTTATATTGTCAAAACAAGCAAGTGTCTTGTAACCCGCCTCGGTGGCGTAGTTATCCAACGCGCTAGTTTTGTGTTGAGCTAGACCACCGAGGACGGGAAGATCGAGGTTCAAATCTCAGTAGGGTGAACTAGGGGTGGTTTTTCCTAAATGGTTTTACACTACCCCTCCACACAAATGTGTGTTCACTTCCTCTAAATTCGACCTTTTCAATTCCTAACCAATTAGCGTAATTTGTATTTTCGCGTATAACCCGGGTAGTAACACGTGGTGCTATAGTAATTAAGTTTCTTGTAATAGTAGGCCTAGTAGTAAAAAGTATCAGCAGATCATTTTTGGTTGAAAAAGTGAGAATGGGGAGGCTAGATTCGGGGATTCCTCACCCCATTAATAAATTTTGAAAATGTGATGCTCGAAATCATTCAAATTGGTCTAGTGAATATGTACTCAGCCCACCCTGAACGATAGTAGTTTTACCTTGACCGATTACAGTCTGGCCCTATTTTATAAGTTACACCATATTGTAGCCCGTCAAGGTAGGCTTCCTACCTTTCAGGGTGGACAGAGAAAACATATTTGGAAAAATATCACTTTTTACAACAAACTCTCACCAGTTATAACTTTCAAATAAATAAACCTTATACATTTCCAATTTTTATTTATTTTACACCCCAAAAGTGAAACTGACCATTTTCTGAATTAGGTGAATTCCTACTCTTTCCGTGAGCTGGCTACTTTGCTTGACTGTTTGACGAGCTGGGCAAAAATTTCACTAACTCGTGCTCATTTCATGAACTGGTTATTATCGTACTATCTAAAGTCCGTTCACCGTAGGAATTGTTTTCTGAAAGGCCTTTTTTCCTACCAGAAATCTATTATATAGTAGGATCTTGGTAGGAAAAAAGATCTTCCAGAGTAATTCCTACCGTGAATGGAGTATAATTTAAGCTTAGCTAAAATTCGTTTTAAGATATTATATTAAACTACCTCAACCTAACCTAACCTAATCTTCCATCCTAAAACGACTTAAAGTTAACTTAAATACCAAACCTGTTCTTCGCTTGTCCATATCAATGAACTGGGCAAAAGCTCGTCCAGTTCGTGAATTGGATAACGATTGGAGCCGCCCGATTCATGAATATCACAAACTCTTCACAATACATAAACTGGACGATTTTTTTCCCCAGTTCGTGAAATGGTCAGGTGGTGAGGAAAATTCATGGAATGGGCAGAAATTTGCCCGATTCATGAACTGTGCAAATTCACGAATGAGGTGTAACATATATGATTGTATTTTTGGGGGGGCTTAATTTCCGAGCATATCATAGAGGGAGTGAAACCAACCCAGAGAGGGGTAAATGTATTTCAGGGAAAGCTAGGGGTGGTAGCAGTGTAACATCTCCTAGTCTTGTACACATTCGATCAGTTTATATTTCAACTTGAACCCTCTCTGATCAAAGCGTGACACCTCACACCGGTGGGGGCGCACTCCCTCAGTGCCCTTGGCATCGTTTTGAGCGCCAAGTGCCTCTTGGTCTCGTGTTCAGAGCCCCCTGGCTACTGATCTAGAGGCTCTGGGTTCGATTTCCAGCAGTACCATAGGTATTTTTCCCTAAAAGGGAATTGTTCCTTTGACTACCATGGTTTGTTTAATTAGGCTTAGGCTAGCTTTAAGATTCCCACTGGCTAAACACCTTCTCAATCACTATCCTCACATCATCTAATTGCTGGTATGACGTATAGACAGCCTCCTATGTTGTACCTTGGCCAACGCTCTGTGATAAGTCTACAAACACGGCAACTGACCTAGTTACTGCGGTAAAATATGCCATAAGCTAAGAAAAAAGATAATTAAAAACAGTTTGAAACATAGTACACGTGGTGAATGTTGTTAAGATTTCATGGCAGGGACTCTACGGCTGACAAACACTAAATATATGTCAACTTATCTTCTATAAATGAAGCTATGTGATAGTTAAGTATCTGTTTGATCTCGTTTTAAAAGATAGTTTTTATTCCAGGTCACATTCCATTTTAAAGTAATGTAGTCCAGCTTCATCATCCCCGGTGACGGAGGGATTGGTGTTCGATTATCGGTCGGGTATACTGAGGACGGTCTTTCATAAATAATTTCCAACTCAATCTCCACGCAAATGTGGGTACGATTGATCTCAATTGTAACTTCCCCACCCCCTACACAATTAATACACATATGTAGATAGCCATAACGGGTAGCAAGTCACGATGAACAAAAGACATTCCCTCGATGCACACTCATTCACGTTATAATAATGTTTGATAAAGGGAACGTAATTTTTTTTTAACACCGAGTCTTATTACTCGTTCGAGTTATACGCTTATGTACTAATTACACTAATAAATTAAAAATTGAGAAGGTTACATTTATAGGAAGTGAGCCTGCAATTGCGTGTAGAGATATTGTAAAACCATTTAGGAACACCCCCTAACCCTCCAGTTCACTCGAGCGAGATTCAAACCTGGATCTCCCCGTACTCTGCAGTCTAGCTCAACAAAATACTAGCGCGTTAGCTAACTACACCACCGAGGTGGGTGGGAACGTAATAGCTTGACAATAATGACTATACATTAACCCCGTTCATTATATTAACCAACGAATTACTTTAACCATTTTCAACTGCTAGTGGTATTAATCAAAAAAATTGTAAGAATATACATTTTTCAGATTTCCGAGCACATTCTTCACCATTGTTTAGATTACTTGGAGTTCTACATTTGATACAGTTAATCCAATATAAGGTGTTAATACCTATATATGGTATCATTCACGGTGTAAATACTTCCACTTATCTAGTTTTAAACATGTCAATCAAAGCTAGGAACATGACCACTAGGCTAGGAACAAGGAACATGACCACTCAAAAATAACTTGTGCCGAAAACTAACACTAGATGTTTAGTAATTAACTCAAGCTTTAGGTGGAATGGAGATAAACTTTGGAACTCATTAAATCCAAAATATTATATATTTATCAAAATACAAATTTAAATGACCTGGCTGATATATTATTCTGGTCAACTTAGAGACATTATTATTTAAAATAATACAAAAAGTCTTAGTAGTTTTGTAAGAGCTACCAACACAATTTGTATAACAATCATAGCTATGTATTTTATGTATCTTTACTTTTTTATTATCTACAATGTAACTAACGACTTTGATTTTATTTTATTTATCTATATATACACTAAAAGACACATTGCATAAGATTTTTTGTTATGTCTTTAGTAGAATATTAATTTATAGCACTAATTTATAAAATTAATTATTTTAATCATATTTTTTTAAATGTGTAATATCTATCTTGTATTAGTGTGTAATTAATTAATTAATTAATTATACCCTCTCTTTCCAAAAATCCACAATGGTGGCCACTTGGTCTGACACGTCACTTTCCCATTAGACTAGATGCCGGTGATACATCGGGATTCAAACCAAGTTTGGGTGTAGACCAACTAAAGATGGTTCTTACTAATGATTTCTCACTTTATCTCGACTCAAATATAGCTACATTTCCTCTTAATTTCCACCTTCCCCATCAGCTTAATTAATTTATGTGTTTTAAACATGAACTGGTACTAAGGCTCGGTTAAATAAATAGGCCTACATTTCGAATTTTCGAAAGCTATTTTTCAGCCTTGAGTGACCGCGCTTGAAATTCCATGTCCCGGTTGTCCGTGAGAGATTGCCCGGCCCTAGTTCTGAGCGGATACGTCACGGCTGGTTATCACGCATCGTCCGGAAACATCCCATTATGATTAGGTCGTGAACCGTCCCGTGATACGACCATGTGGGCTTAGAACAATCCATGCAGCCAGCAAGTCATTTCACGGCCTCTGACTGGAGACAAAGACATGGCGCGCCCTCGGGGAAACACAGACCACGTGTTATGGAGCGGAAAAAAGAGATTTACAGGGTGCACCATTCTGTAAACAAATCTAAACAGACACTTATTACAACCTACAATAATTTTAAAAAAAGGTAACATTCATTAAATATTACATTGAACATCAGCTATAGTAGGATTTTGGTAGGAAAGGCTTTCTGGAAGGCCTTTTTTCCTACCAGAAACCCACAATATAATAGGATTCTGGTAAGAAAAGAGACCTTATAGAACGTTCTTCCTACCAAAATCCTACTGTAACTGTAACTTCCAAACATCCACCTTGTGATGGGTCCAATACATTTCAAGTTTAATTTCATGTACAACCAGCTGACGTTCATTAACACCTTGTGATAGAAGGTAAAAATATATTATTCTTTTTTTCACTCGGTCTTATATTAGCCGTTTGGGTTATAGGCATACATTAATAATCACACTAGTTGGATAAGGACGAGGAAGGTACGTTTTCATTTGCATAGAGGTAGAGTCGGAAACCATCTCGGAAAATACATCTTCAGTACACCCGACCGGAACTCGAACACCGATCTCCAGTCTAACACAAGAGTGATGCGTCAGATCATGAACCCACCGACGAAGCTAAAATATATCACAATAACATACTATACACATCCTTAATTATATTAATTAGTGTTACAAGGTAAAATATTTCCCAAGAAGACTGTGCATACACCTATATGACACCCACTAACGATAGCTTAAGGCGCTATGAGATGACAATACTATACACTTACCAAATACTACATATATATTTTATACATCACTAATTAGCTGTAATATTAATAACAGTTATAGTATCAATTCCTTACTTCAAGTTCCTTATCAACCACACATCCTTCCGTGCTAAATATTAATTTAACGACTATATCCCTAACACTATTTAACAAATAGCTTACCAACTTGTTATTCATTTCATTGGACCTTATTGTCCCTCATAAATAAAGGTACGTTAAAAATAATAAACTATAACTTATTTGACAACACTAACACAAACGTGTTCTCATTGATACAAATACAACTGACACTTACTTAGTTGGAACTCAACAAAAGCGGTGAATCTATATATATATATATATATATATATACATACACACACACACACACACACAAGAAGTCGCCAGCCTAGCTACAGTAGGCCCATGGCTTATTTGGTGCTGACTGACAGCTTTGAAAAGCTACCCGACCAAATTATGTATCCCTACGCCGAACCATATGATTTGCAAAAACATGTGTTTAGCAGCTGTCACTTCTGACGATCAACATTTAGGTATATACCTAAATGTTGCCCGTCAGAAGTCAGCTGTGAGCTGTCAGTCAGCACCAAAGAAGCCATGGGGCTACTGTAATAAAACTGACGAGCTTTGGTTAGTGAAAAATATCTCGCCGCTAGGATCGCTTGTGTTCTCCAACACCAGAAAGTGACAATCTGATAGCCTGGAGGTAAACAGGCTAAAATCTTCTCTTTCTATCTTCTCCGTCTCTTTCTACAAGATACTTTGAAGGGTGAGATTAGGCAGCAGTCCTTTCCTCCCTCCATTCCTAATAATAGCAAACGACCTTGAAGTAAAGTATGACCAAAAATTAATTGTTCCCTGGCAAGTTTCCTTCGGTTCTTTTTCAAACCATTCAACGTAATTTTGTTTTGAGATTCACGAGTGGTAGGCGGGCATCTCTGTCTTGCTTCATGGTCTTTGTTTTGTATGAATTAAATAATGTATTGATTTGTATATTTTTGTGTAGAGTTGAGTGATATATATATATATTTTAATAATTCATCTTCATTTTTGAAAGAAAGATTTGAACTATGAAATAATGAACCGAGGACAAAATTGTTTATATCACGGCTGCTAAGTTACATGGTGTACTGATGTTAATTTTTCCTAAATAGTTTCCCGCTATTTTCACGCAAATGAGGGTACTTCTCATAATTCTATCTTCCTCATACCTAGTCTACCTACCTTCTATGTGCTATTAAATGCGGAAAGCATTGACTAGAGTGAAGATACAATGAAAAAACTACACTACTGGAGCTTACTATAATCACTTGAAGAACATATTTTACACAGTGAAAATGCATCATATTCAAATATAACAACAAATGTACATTTTTGTATAGTTATAATTAATTTTAAACTTGAATTAACATTTTTAAGATAAATACTATGCTTACTATATTGACTTGATAATATAAAATGAGAAACTTCTTTAACACACTGGCTTAAAACCTATTCATTATTAACATTTTATATATATATATATATATATATATATAGTTTAAAACCATTTTTATGGGGTGTTGAACTAAAAGTTTAGTATCCTTCAATTAAATAAAAGCTAACGGATATACTTTTGATTTTTTCACTTAACGAGAAAAAGGGGCATATAAGTTCATAAAAATTATTGAAATAACTGTCAAATTTTTAAAATTAATTATATCTATGATAAAATACCACTCTCTCACTAAGCGTTTACTTAGAACCAGTGGCGCACCCAAGGGAGTAGGGTAAACGGGGTATCTTCCCCCATGACCCCTAATCATTTCAATAAAAACATAAATTATATACTGTATAGCTAAAACATAAGACACAGAAGATGAGTCGGATACATAGGTTCCATTTTAAGACTTGGTTTAAGACTTTATATTCAAAACACACACAAACATTCAGTACACGTATTAAAAATGCCACTTATATTCTCATTTGAAAAAAGCACAATATTACTAGCTTCCATACATTGTATACAAGAGAATGTATATAGCTAGTAACCACCATTCTGTTAATTAGATTTGTTTTAGTTTTTAAGGCTCTTAACACAAGATATGGGTTATAACACCGAGGACCTCACTTATAGACATTTCAGAATCACTCGCACCCCACCCAATTTCGGTTAAAGTTAATATTAAAGTACTTCAAAGTGGCAAAGCTACCAGAGCGTGTTATTCAACACATTAGCGTATATTGACTTAGACCAGGGGCTCTCAAATTTTAGACCGAAGGAGCCTTTTTATGAGAAAAAATAAATGTTCGAACTCTCATAAAAATGTTTACAATAGTAGTATGAACATTCAATAAATACATTTAAATATCACGAGTCTTTTATAACTTAATAATTGAATAAACATAAAAGAAAAACTACACTTCCCCACCACTTTGTACAAAAAGTTCACATTTAAAAATGCAAAAACTAAATCAATATATATATTAGTGGCTTGTGTGGCATGTATAATTTATTTAGATTTGAAAAAAATTGGCAATCCTAATTGCTGGTGCTATTTTATAGTGTGAAAAACTAAATAATATTATAAAATAGCCCCACGTAGTCTCTGATAACTAAGGCGGAGCCCAGTTGGAAAAATGCTACCTTACAGGCTTCAAACATAACATGGAGACGATGATGAATTGAAAATTTATTTCAAACAATAATAATTAATATATAATAATAAAATAACAAATTCCTACAAACTTTAATCTCTGGAAAATTTAAAAAATACTATACACATATGGACGCTATAATTAGCTATTTTTACAGAGCATATGATATCAAAATGGTTCTACAGTTCTAAATAATACAATCTTTTATAACTATACATTTTCTTCCTCCTTTATTCATAAACCAAATAGCAGTGTATACATTTAACAGATTTGAGTGCTTTTTATTATAATTACCTACTAAAAACTAAAAAAATAGTCATTTACAGAAACTATGTTATTTAATAGTTGCCCTTAGTTTTCATGAAAAGAACTATAGAGATAATTGATACTAATGCATCTTCCAAAGGTTTTCCCCCTAAATTTTATTCTGGCTATGGCCTTGATTGTATGCCCTACCTAAAGTAAATTTATGAGTGCGTTACTGGGTTGAATACACACACACACACACACACACACACTCAAACACATATATAACATTATTTTTTCAAACATTATAGATACTATCTTTATATTAGTAATAAAATCAAAATGTAGTCAAAGTTTCTTCGCGCGATTAGGTTAGATTTAAATAGAAAAATTTAAGTTTTTTATTTTTGTGTCTTTAGTGAACATTATCAGAACCGACAGGTTATATAACGGGAATTACAAGCTAACTTAAAATTAGAACAGACACAATACGCACTCCCGCAAATTTAAATTTCACCAATGGTAAAATGTTTTGGTCTTGCCGGTAATCGATTCTCGGAACTTCATTTCTCTGGCAAGAAGTGCTTATAATTGAGGTAAGGTGTCAAACTTTGGATTAGGTTGAAGTTATATTAAGACTCCCTTAAAATAATGAGTACTCAATGGCAGTGTTTTATTTTTATGTACACCAGATCTTACTGCACGTCCGAGCTATCCGCCTCTTTACAACATTAGAGTAAATTATAAAGGTTTATTTAAAAGGAAATGTACACAAATTTGAGTGGAGAAAGAGAGAGGGAAATCATTTGGAAAATCGTCCCTCAGTACACACAACAGGAATTCAAGCCCCGACCTCCGCGTCACCCAAAAACAAGTTATATTTTGAGTGTGATGACTTATGAGACCAGTAGCTTACAGCGTTAATACCAAGGTACCAGTTTTTATTTGTGTACAGAGGTATAATGTTTCATCACGTAATCTAGAAATATTTTGTTAACAACACATAAACCGTACTAAATGTTATATTGATATACAGTCCGACACTTTAGCTCAGTCGATAGCGTCTTCGCATACTGAGCTAAAGGTCTCAGGTTCGATTCCCGGAATGACTGAAAAAAAATTTCATTGATGAATTCTGCGTTTCCCCTTTCTCAGTGCTTAATTAAGTCAGGGAGATGGATGCTGTATCCGTTCTAGATTTAAGTTAGATTATAATTTATGTACTGATATAACCATTCGATTTAGTAAGGGCACGTTAAATACCCCTAAAAAATGGAATGATTACAATACATGATGGCAAATAAATAAACGAATAGAGATGTAATAAGTGAGAACTAAACTTATGTATGCACCAACCATGACAAAAAAAATAATTTAATACTTTGAATAAAGCGTAAACCCTAAAAACCTTCTTCTATCTTGTCATTGTACAAAATTTAGGTAGAGGCCTCACTTGAATGAATGATATAGACCACAGAGATAAACGTTTATCACTTTAAAAACTCTTGTACTGTTCCCTTAAAGGCACTATATTTTTTATATCTCTATGTAACCTTAAACACTCATTTAATATTTTACAAAATATTATTCTCAAGCCAGAGTATTGTAAATTGGTACCAGGTAAAAAGCATTTTGTGATAGTATCTAAACTTTTTTCTAATTTTTTTTACTGTGCATCAAACGTGCCCAACATATTCAAGTTTATCTGTCTTATTTTATATTATTAATTTGTTCTTAAGTGGGATATTTCTCTCCTCCAAATGATGCTCTTAGGCAATACAAGCCACATAAACCTGAAAGGGTTTATTTAGGGCCTATAACAGATCACTCAAACTGGCTTCCTTCCATCCCACCCCCTCAAATTACATATGTAAATATACCACCATTTGGCACTTATTTTGTTTTCTAGTCCCAGACCATTGTTATGGGAGGGAGGGGTGGGAGAAAGCAGGTTAAGTGTAGTTCCCATCCTCAATTATTTTTTTATTTTGTATAATGTAAATATTAAAATTCTGTTATGCACCAAATATGGCCCCATAATATGTTTGCAAGGAAAAAAATAGATAAAAGAGGTGGGGGTAAGGCTGAGCGTAGCCCTCCCTTACAAATACACATCTACAATTTGTCTTCTTTTAATGTAAATGTCTTGTATAGAACCTAAGTATGGCGTTTTGCACCGTAATAGCTTTTAAATAACAAATATTTAATATTAAAAATGTTGGGGAGGCAAAGTTAGCGTTTCTCCCACCCCCAACCGATATTTTTTATTTTCCTATGCAAATAAACATACAAGATTATAAAACTTTTTCACCCAATAACGGTGTTTTGCATTATTAGGTTAGTCAAAAACAAATAACAAAATGTAATAATGTCTGTGAGTTGCAGGAACCTAATAAGTAGAAACATATTATTTTTAATTTTTTGTTGTTGAATTGTTTTACGTGTAAGTACGGCGTATTCCACGACCTCACAGTTTTGCAAGGAAAATATATGTATTATTAAAAAAAGTTGAAACGCTAATACAATAACAAAAATTGTTTTTCTCAATTATTTATTATAAAGACAAACTATCCCAACAACAAAACCTAGCCCACCATGCTTCTACCAATAGGTATTAAAGAAAATGTTGGGTTTTGTTGGTAAATATTGATGTAGAGAAAATTTTCACATTTCTTCATGACCTATAAAGTTGAAATTTGGAGCATTTAAAGGGGGGATCATTCAAAAGGTGTGTAGGAATCTGTAAACTAAAAAACTATAGCCTTCAGCAGTGTTTCTCAAACTCAAACTAGCCGAAGGTCCAGATTCACAAACTCAGGGTGTAGTGAGCGCCACGGAATATACAAACATATTTGCTTAAATATATAGGTACTTTTGTTTTTGTAGCGCAGCTTACTAGCCATCCTGACTAAGCATATTTGAATAACGCTAGTAAGTAAGGGATGAGGAACATATAACGTGGAGGAAACTGCATTTGAGAAAAGGGAATATAGGAAACCATAAATAGGAAAAATCCACCCTCTGTACATCCAGATGGAATTCGAGCTCCATCTTCCCCGACACCAGCCAACTAGATCATAATAATCTGACGTTTAATCCACGCACTCACCGATGTAACTCTATAATAGCTATTTGATGTTATGTATTTAAAATATTAAATAACTTATATTTTCCAGTTGTTAATGTGGGTTAGAGAAATATTTATTTAAGAGTTTTGCAGACAAGCGGGCCAGTTAGATATGATCCACGGGCCGTGAGTTTGAGAGCCCCTGCCTACGTATACCACGCGTGGCCAATATTGTGAACTCAAAAAGCAATCTTAAAAGAAATAATTTAATTTGAGCACCTAGCTTAAGATAGAAAAGGTTTTGTATTAATATAATTGTGATCATTATATTAATAAATAGATCTTTGTATTTGAACTAAATGGACGTAAAAATGGTCATTTATATAACTATTAAAGATCTATTTCCCTTAGAGCCTAACAAACTAAGAAAATAGCATTGTTTGGTTTGAATGCAATGTTATTGAATGACAGGTAAACGACCCCTAAAACCATTACGGTTAGTTTAGGCCTTGAGAAAATCGACCTTGTCATTTTTCTAACAACTTAAAAAAACAACCTAACTCACCCTCTTTTACGAGAGATATATTCCTCTCCTCTTTTAGACAAAGAGGGAGAATAATATTCAAACAGTACCAAAACTGGGCGTCAGGGTGCGCCACTAGCGTACTAGCGCTTTCTCACGGCAAGATATGTAACTAGTGAAATAATTTGGATGGGCCGCGTAGAGTTTTTTTTTCTTCTATTCTTCGATACTTCTATAAAAGTATATACTTTCAACGACAAAAGTATGTTCTACTTTTATGACACCCATTAACTATGTCTATGATACGCATTAACTACTATTTAGTTGCCACTAACGAACCTTTTTGATCATCATTAAAGACTAACTAATCAAGGGAAGCAATTAAAAGTGATGAAGTACATTCTAGGTTGGAATTTTAGTCCTTTCATATGACTCCGTTTAAATACGTCATCATTGTTTCGCAAAACTATATTCCTCTTTCTTGCTTCTTTAACATATGTAGCATTCATTTACCAGGCGTTATAGGCAAGGTTGTAAAGGTAGGAGCATTTGGGCAAGGGCGGATCCAGGGCCTGTTGTCGGCAGGATGAGGGGGTGGGGGGAACCGGGATTTTCATAAGGTTTCAGATTTAACATTTTAAATAATAAAGATTTTAATTTTTAACAATTTTGATAACAATAATATAATAATAATATTGCTAGCTTATAGAAATAATTTTATTGAATAATTATAATAATGAAAAAACACAATTTTATAATTAACAAATTTGTAATTTTAGTACAAAAAATAAACATAGTAAAACGTAATTGTCACAATAAATGCAATAAATATGTACATGGGCCTATAAAATGTTATTATTGAGAGAAAAAAATATGTAGTTTAATATAAATAAGTGCATAATTAACTTATTGAAGATTATTAAGAGTTTTAGTTTCAAGCCACTCGTTTTTCTGCACATTAGAGTTTAGTTGAAAGAGTTTGTTTAGCTCATGAAGAAGATAGTGTCAGGTTCCGTGGTGTAGTGGTTAGTGCACCTGCCTGTGCGTCTAGGAGTTCCAAGTTCGATTCCTGGCTGGTACTTTGGGTATTTTTCCAGAGAGGGGAATTACCTCAAGGCTCACCAGGGTTTAGTTAAATAGGTATAGTGTTTCCACTGATTTCACACCATCACACTCACTATCACCATCATCTCATCTCATTGGGACGTGTGAAGCACTTCCATGGAAAGGATGTACGATGAGTACAGTAGCCCCCATGGCTTCTTTGGTGCTGACTGACAGCTCACAGCTGACTTCTGACAGTCAACATTTGGATATATACCTAGATTTTGACTGTCAGAAGTGACAGCTGCTAAATATATGTTTTTTGCAGATCATATGGTTCGGCGTAGGGATACATAATTTGGTCTGGTAGCTTTTCAAAGCCGTTAGCTTTCAACTGTGAGCTGTCAGTCAGCACCAAAGAAGTCATGGGGAGGTCTGGTAGCTTTTCAAAGCCGTCAGCTTTCAGCTGTGAGCTGTCAGTCAGCACCAAAGAAGTCATGGGGCTACTGTACATTCAGGTGTTCCCTTGGCAACAGCACATTAATACTGGCTGATATTTCTACTACTGGGCAACGAATGATGTAGCCGAGACGTGCAATATTATGTTATTACCTAGGCAATGTGAATTCCTTCATAACAAGCCTGTGGAGGAGCGTTCATTGACAAGGGGGGATATTGTAAATACAAGTATTGGCAAGAGAGAGAGAGAGAGGTGTATTTCCGTCCCACTCCACCCCTCCTCGGAGGATGAGTGGATCGAAACCGTGGGAGGGAAAGTGCAGCTGCAATGAGCCGCCAAGACTAATAATACCAGGGACCACAGATATTGACGTCCCCTCAGAGGCGCGGCTGTCTCAGACATGACACTGTCCCAGCACGTGCACTTAACAGTTTGTCACTGGGGGTTGGGAGACGTGGACTTACTGACGATGCCACTTTTATCGGTGGACAAAGGTATACATGGACTCTCCGGACTTGAAGAATTGAGATAAATATCTATAGCCAGATACATTACCCTACATTATCTTTGAAATTTCCTAAAAAAAAATATCAACAAATTTCCGTTCGAAAATTTTTAAATACAAATTAATTTCATCATAAAAAAATTGTTTTTTATATAATTTGAAAAAAAAAAGATAAAATATTTGCATAAATATTTACCTACATTTAAAAAAATGTACCCTCAAAAAATCACTCGCAAATTTGTTTTATCAAATGCATTTAATATTTTTGGCATTTTTAGTTTGTTACTCTATCTATCACATTTTACCACACCATTGATAAAACAATTTCCCAAAAGAAAATCAAAATACTTATAGACTCTGTTCAAGTTCGTGGAATGTTAGTTTTTATAGGTTGGTTCCACTAGGAAAAAGACGTATCATAATAATATGTAAATATTGTTTTTAAGGCGGAGGTGAGGATGTGGGAACGTCCCTAAGAGGGTGCAGGGGATGCGGATTGCACCGGGTGACACCATCAAAAAAGGGTAACGCAAAAGTTATTGTCTACACACATTTTGTGTAGTGTATCGGCACAAATTTATTATTTTAAAAACATATCCCTGTAGTTAGCTAAAACAAAAACATGTTTTTGTGAGCACATCTTACATGTACTTTATCAATATACCTACAAATACAACTCAATACTAATTTACTTTTTATACCTTCTAATGCGCATGCGCTCCGGTAAGAGTTGCCTTTATTACCCAAATAAAATGACGCTTCGAATTTCGCTACAAGCACACATTCTTTTCGTTCGCCTGGTGATTTTACAGTCGACGATTTTGCCCAATTGTCTGGTATTTTAGCTTCAATATTTGAGTATATTGTAATATGCATTTGTCTACAACTTCTACATTATTTGGAACATTATTGATTATGCAAACCTAATCTATTAATGGATCTCATGTAACGGTTAAGTTTAACGAGTTAAATTAAACATAATTTTGATTCAGTTCTTAAACGTGTTTACTTAGAGTTCTATTGTTTTCCTACCAAGTTTTCACTTTAACCACTTTAAACTATGTAAATGTAAATATGTTTCCGTTAAATATTAATTTTGAAAGTTTTTTTTAGGATCATTCGGGTTATACGCTTATGTACTAATTACGCTAATGGTTATAGGAATTAAGAAGGTTAAATTTATAAGAAGTTTATCCGCATTTACATTGAGGGAAGGTGAAAAACAATTTTGGAAAACCACCTTCAGTACAACCGACCGAGATTAGAACCTCAATCTCCCCGTCATAGGCAGTCTAGTCTACTGTGAGAATAGCGCCTTAGACCATTTGGCCACCGAAGCGGATTGCAAGTTGCTTATGTCACTACTATTGCCATTAATTTTAGTGATATGGGAATCACGAATTAAGGGTAGCATTAGTGTAAAAAAAGTTACTAATAATTGCGTATGTCCTGGTACGGGAGGTCCATGTGAGTGACACCAACCCTAGTTACGCCACTGTGGGGATGTGTATGCACGTCTACGTGTATGAACATCAATACACTAGAGTCGTGATTATCCGGCTCTCCGTATTATCCGGCCCGTTTCTTGGCGTTTTAAAATAAACAAACTAATACACATCCACTATAAAACATTTACTGAATTTGTAATGTAATCCATTTGACGCTCTATATTCTCTTGTTCTTTCTTTGTAGCCGATGTCCCATTTTCAAAATAAAATACTGTATAGTAAAGATTTTAAAACAATTTTACTGTTCTCCTACAATTTATTGTTTTCCTATTTTACATCGCAATTAGAAAATAGACAAAATCTGTTAAAGCAAAGTTAATATTCTGTGAAAATTTGAAAAAGTAGCCAAGCCCGTACTGAAAATTATTTACAATTGATGGCCAGGAATGCCACCATTTTAGGCCGGATAGTTGTAACTGTAGTTAGTGTATGTTGAATGCGCCAAATTAAACGTGACCGTTAAATATGAATGATAATACGTTTTAAAAGAGTTTGACATTTTGGCACTTTTGTATAATTTTCAATCAAAGTCTTTTGAGTTTGAATGTTGGATACTGTACTTAATTTTGTATACGTGTATGTGGGACTCCCCTTTAAGGAGTATATCAGGTCCAAGGGTGCAGGGGGGAGGGGGGAAGGATTCAAACAATTTCCGGGATGGTCAAATAATTTTCAGGTGCTTCCAGACCCCTACCACTCTTGCTCCACCACCTGACCTGAAGACTGTTGGGTTTGGGTGTGATATTCACCAGTAAGCATTAAAAATATGCTATCCACTAGTTATAAATGGGGTGACCTGGTGGTCTAGGGGTAAGGTGTTAGACTTCTGTGCTGGGGTCCGGGGCTCAATCCTCGGTCCCGGCACAGATTTATCTGATTACCAAACCCTTCCTTTCCCTCTGACAAGACGTGTATTAATCACAACTTGTGAATGTGGG
>CABFOV010010271.1:0-16706 GCA_902141375.1 Timema poppense
AGTTGTATTATGTCTCTACTGCTGTTAGTGGTATTCAAAAGGAGTTGTATTATGTCTCTACTGCTGTTAGTGGTATTCAAAAAGAGCCGTGTTGGGAGAGATAACATCAGAATAGTGTTTCAAAATTGAACTTACATTTACTTTTTCTAGTTTTACTAGGAAATGATCGCTAGGATTACGTTTCTTGTTAAACGCCACCTAACATGGGGCAAAAATCCAAAAGAAACTTCCCTTTGGGACAAATTAACAATGGCCCTAGAGTCGGCAAGGAAATCAACTACTAAAATTACATCATAGGATAAACCCATAACAACAAACAATGGGGTTTTCCACGAGAATCTACCAATCTTAATTGGAACGCTAACTCTCTTATTGACCACCAGAGAACGAACATTAGCAATAGCATAAGCTTTAGGAAGAATATTTAAAAAAATAATATCTTTAGAATTTTGAAGAGAAGTCAAAAAATCTGAATTAATAAATGAAGCACTTTCCCCAGTGTCTAACAATCCTAAACAGGCCTGAGAACTAACATAAAGATCGGTAACAGGGGAAGGTGAGCATGGATAATCGCTTTTCTCGGCAGACCCATGGATCTTACGGCGCGCTACTAGTAGAGTAGGACACCTACTCTGAAAATTCCCTAATTTCTGACATTTGAAACAGCAAATTTTAGGTAAATCCCTGTTCTCTAATTTTCTCGGGCCAGTGTGGTTCTGGCCCACAAGTTTGGCTGCCAGAAACTCACTTTTTGAAAGTAATGAGCCCTCTATAAGAGAAGCAAGGCTATGGAGTTCAACCATAAAACAAGGTTTACTGTTGAAAACAAAATGGCGCCGAGATAAGGGGGACACATTTTCCAAAATAATGTCTACTACTTGGTGCTCCGAGAGGTTTAACTCTAACACATCTGCAGCCTCAGATACTGACACTATAAAGCATCTCAAGGACTTCTCAGGACGCTGAAAGCGTTGGACATAAAACCTACGAAAGTTTCCTCTAGCTCTAGAGGAGACGAGACAATCAATTTTTTTTTGTTTTACTGGTTTCCAACTTAATCCTTGTATTAACTCTTCAGAAAACAATTGGGTTAAATACCCAGAAGTCTTTGCCAAACAGAAAGTTACAAACTCTGATTCTGAGCCTATTCCCAGTCGACACACCCTGTCTATTTCAATGAGAAATGCAAAAAGTGCAGTGCTACCCTGACCATCACACAACGGTATGAGACTAACAAAATCGTCAAGAATTTTCTTTTGAGATTTGTCATTCACCAAAGTGAGTGACAGGTCAATTGGAGCCTCTGCCCTCACCAGTACTGGTACGGGATCCACCAATCCCACTCCTTCAGCATCGTCAGACGTCTCACCCTCTGTCAGGATCCCCAAGAGAATCGCTTGGAGTGTGATGACAGTGGTCTCCAAGGAACATTGTAGTCCTCTCTTTGACAGCTCCCAAAACAGGCCCTCTTTGTTGAGCCTGTAGACCGTTGACGTAGTTAACATCCCAGAGTCACTTGCCGCCTCACCTCCAAGAGTAGCGTCCAAGGTCAGTTTCTCCTTCATGAAACAGAAATAGACAAGATTAATTTCAAGAATAGGTGTTCACAACAATTAAACAATGCAATAATGTTTTTCAACACTGCAGAGTGGTGCAGTGTACCGTTTACCATCCTACGCTTAAAAGCTAGAGGCCACAATAGCCTAAAAGAGGGTGAACGGAATCTATATATTTAATTATTTATTTTACTATCTAGTGTTTACAGGCCCGGTATCTTACAAACTTTAAATCCGGGCCATTTTCCCACGTAATTTGGACTTTACTTTTACACTTACAATATGAATTTCCTTTTAAACATTACAATACAGATTTTAGCTCTTAATTTAATTGAAATTCAACTACCCCTAATTCCATTTGGTTAGCCTCAGGTATATTACATCCCCGGTACCTTTTCCAAAAGTGCCCGGTATTTCATTCCTGAGCCCGCCAAGTGCCCATCAGAGGTAGGCATCCCTATATCTACCACCTGGGGAAGCACCCTATCGGAGTTGGTGCCCCACCTACTTTCTAGCCACCACACTTCCGTTTTAACCCTTCCTTCCACCCTTTACTGTCGAATTTCCTAATCTGCCCCCTACCTAGCCCCCCTCGTCCCTAATTAAACTATTTTAACTACTAAACAAAGCTAAACTAAACTAACTTAACTATTTTATTCCCATTACTGTCGGGGAGCTCCGTCAGCCCGATGGTACTAGAGGGCTGCAGGGCCATCTTGACTCTGAGGGCCCCTCAACCACAATCCACCTCTCTAGTTTCCAAGGTGGTGGGTCATACGGTGCAGGGAACTCCTCGTAGTTCATATTTACTC
Organism: Timema poppense; assembly: GCA_902141375.1. NCBI lineage: Eukaryota > Metazoa > Arthropoda > Insecta > Phasmatodea > Timematidae > Timema > Timema poppense. Next base: position 2,369 of record CABFOV010010271.1, read on the forward strand.
CACTAACTTTTGTTCATAAAACTAGAAAACTGGCATCCCCTGTGTTCTTCCGGACACTCAGTCGTACTGGAATCCAGTTCCCGGGGCTCGTGCTTGCTCCTCCCGGCAAGGATTGTTACAGCTTATCCCCCTTCAACAATCTTTTTCTCTACTCACTCACCGCTGAGACCGCACTGGTATCCGTGTCAGTCCCGCCCTCCATGTCGCTATCATCTTATTTGTCATTGTCATTGTCAACCTACAGTTTTATTAGTTCCTGTGCCTCGTTGAATCTATCTATGTGGGAAGTCTTTGCTCTACCTGACACTCCCAGTGCAATCTGGTCCAATAGATTGGGTCTCTCAGCACTTCGCTTACTAATCTCTCTCTGGTAGTTCCTTTGCCTCTTTGGAAGCCATATTGCTGCTGATGCATGCCCATGATGGTTCTGTGTCTCAGTAATCTTTCACAAACTATATTCTCCTGCAACTTCCCTGCTGTGTTCCACAGACAGAAGAGTCTGTATGACCCCTCCTTTGCTTAGCACAATTACCTCTCTCTACTTCCAGATGTTCGGGATTTGACTTGAGGTAGGCATTAGTTTAGCAGCCCAACAAGGAAAGGAGCAATAAGGTCAGCCATCTTCATCAGCACCTCCACCTTTAACCCGTCCATTCCAGGCGCCTTTTTCTTACCCATCAGAGCAAAGTTCTTGACTATCTCCTCTCGACTAAAAGGTTCCACCTCTTCTTTGTTTACATACTCATCATTCTCCATCCTCTCACTCAACCTTCGGTGCTCTTCAGTGTCTTCTGTCACCTCATCATCTGACAACAATGCCTCCATTAGAAGAACCACAGATTCCTCCCAGCTGGTCGTAGTGCTGTAGCCCCCTTTTCTCCTTCAGGACTTAAGCAGACATACAAGTGAAAATATAAATTGATAAAGGAAAGATAAATTAAGAGTGATCCGAAAGGACGTCCAAAAAAGCATATATTATGAAATAATAAATACAATCATGATATCACCAACCCACTCAGCAGTGTCGTAACAAGAAAGTATGGTTATTTCCAGGATGGTATGTACTTAAATAAAACCTGATTAGAAGTGAACACATTGCCAAATAACGGAATAAGAATAATTTTATTTAATCAATAATAAATAGATATATATCTCATCCTACATAATTAAAGCTGTCGATAATTTCAAAAGGATTCATAAAAAACAATAGCTTACTCGGCCATTGGAATCACAATAATAAACTTTTTTTTTATAATGCTTGTATAATATCAAAATGATGAAAATTCAATAGTCAGATGGACTCCCACTAAATGACATAAATAGTCATATGGACTCTCACTATAAGACATAATTATATTCTCATATAAAAGGGACTCAAAAGTATCTGACTTTATTAAATAATGGAAATAATATCACCAATATTTCCACATTTTAAATGACTTTAAATAACAAAAATATAAACAGTACTGAGCAAAATATAATTTATGGAGTAAATATATGTATATTAATTTGGCCTGTCTAACGGACATCATAGTATTAACATAATAAAAATAGCACCAAGTGAATATATTTAGTTTTAATTTAATAAATGTATCTCATACCTAAATGATTATGTTAACCTAAATAGTAATAGGAATATATTAAACATTTCCCATGTCTAAACCACATCGCAATATCAACAATTAAACAAAAAATAAACAGAGTACCAAAATAATAAATTTTAAATTTAAAAATCTTAAATATTTGTCAAGCCTACATGACTTCATAATATCAATGATTTGAACAAGTGAATACATTTTAAATTTAAATATCTTAAATATTTGTCAAACCTGCATGACTTCATAATATCAATGATTTGAACAAATGAATACATTCTAAATGTAAATATCCTAGACGTTTCCCAAAACCAGACGATGGTTTTATAGAATTTAAGCTAAAACAAATAGTTATGTACAAAAAGGTTTTGAAATAAAATCCATGTTAAACAGCCGAAAAGAAATTTTGCATTATAATGTTTGAAACATAAATTTGAAACTTACATTTTATATTTTACAGCTATATGTGTCCCGGATGGTAATCCTGCCAAGAGTTGCTTGACCACCGATCTAGTGGCGGTATTTATTTGCTAGTGGTGGGGGTCACACATTAGAGTAGGATGGACAACAAACGAGAGGGAAAGGGTAACAGTGTACGGGAAACATGTGACGAGCAGAGGACGATTCCAGAATAGTTATTTTTATGGCACGCTCAACACTTAAGTGCTTTAGACTACACACATTTTTCTTCTCGGCATCCTCTGTGAATATCTGAAGTTGATGCGCCTCCAGTTTAATCAACAGGTGTTTCTGGGAGAGAGGGAGAGCTCGGAATGAACACACAAGAAAATAGGGCATTGGTCAGCTTTCGATATCACTTCTGTAGTTGTGGTGGGACACGACTTGAACCAATATAGTGTCCAATTTTTTCTTGATTTAGAACGTTGTAGCTTTTATAAACGCTACAGTACTTCCATCTTCCTCTCCCTGTAGATATTTAACAGCACCACCTGACCAGCCGGGTCCCGACAACTCTGATTTCATTTGAGAAAACATTCTAAATTATAAATAAGTAAGGAGAAATCAAAGGTTATGGTTAAGACTTAGAAAACGAACTTAAGATTAGCAATATAAAAGTGAAAGGATATAATAACTGAAGAAATTAACAAAAAGTTAAAAATGATTAACAGGTTGTAATTGAATATACTTTAATACTGAAAAAACACGTTAAGCTGTGCTTTCAACAAGCATAAAATATGTGAAATAGGATTGAAAAATTAAAAATATATTAATGGCATATAATAATAATTACAAGTCAAATCGTGACCTTCAGTCAAAAAAATTATACATATAAAACATATTAAAATAATTAATATCAGACCGAAAATTGAGAATAACACACAGTTAAAATTCAAACGCTGAAGAAAACTCGTTAAAAGAAATCAAACTCTTGAGAAAATAATATTAAATAAGGTTTGGAACGTAACAAGCTATGTAAAATAATCTGTGTTTAAGTTTGGAATCGAGGTCTTAATCTTGTTCAGTCCCATTACTCCTTGGGCAGGTAATCAGCGTTTAAAAGAAAGCCGATTATATTCTGGCCGACATGTTTCGGTACAATTATACCATAGTCATGGCGCTGTAAAGTGAAATTAAAGATTATTAGAAAAGATTATGGGATTATAAAGATTATGGGATTATAAAGATTATGGGAGTGAAAAACTACATAAACGTGAAAAATTGATAAAACGGAAAAGGTAAACAAACAAATTTACCAAAGTCGTCATGAGAGTACAGAAGTTAATGTTATGACTTACATGTTGAGACTGAGCTAGTGTGTGGTTAGAACAGACTAAAATGAGGGAAACAAACTATCATCAAAATGTTGCCATAGCAACGAGAGTATAGGTGACCACGGTGTAACCAGGTGGTGGAGAAAGGCTAATCATAACCAAAAACAAGGATGGAGAGATAAATGGAAGGGAAGAAGGAAAGGACTGGTAAACAAATCTTCGGAACACCGTCTCGATCGGGTCATTGACTATATTGACACATGTTGAAATATCAGAGAGACTAGGGTTATTGTCGTATATGGACTTGCAATGGGTTCCCCTATTTCATGTATCATGTCAGAAATATTTTTACAAAAATATGATCCCATCATCTTTAATAACCTAAATAACTTATTAAACATTAAATTCTATTGTAGCTATGTTAATGATATCTTAATTTTATACGAGCACAACCATAATCTCTCTGATATTTCTACGTGTGTCACAACATTCACACGAATCTCTCTCTCATAATCGAGAATGAAAATAATGGCAGTATCAATTATCTTTACTTCAATATCTCTAAAAATTTTAATAATCAATTAGTATACAAAATATACAAGAAACCTACCCACACTGATGCCATCATCCCTAAAGATTTTAATCATCCCATCTCTCACAAACTCGCCACCTTAAATAGACTTATTCACCGATTAGTAAATATCCCACTCAATATACTGGATTTGTTGCAGAATATCTTTTATACAAATAATATTTCACAATAATCTGTGCGTCTCTTTCAGTATTATATTTATAGCGTAGGGATGATCCAGTTAATTCCTCTCCGCTTTGTATGTGTGAGAAATATAGACATTACGTACAGTCTAATAAATTTAATCCTATTAACAATCCTAGTTTGTTTTCTGTTTGAAGGGCAGTTTGTTCTTCATCGTTTACCATCTGGTTGTGACGGACTGATGGGCAGGGCTACTCGTCTGGATTTATGTAGCAGATATCACGTGACGGAAATAGATACAAAATAGCGGGACGTGTTTGTGATGTCTTAGCGTTTCATCATATAAATAATCTACAGTAATTTATTGGCTCTGTCAGGAAACAAAGTGTAGCTATTTTTTTATAACATAAATAACGAATTGATACTCGATTGGTTAGTATTAAAGAATGCTTCTACCCTAAGATAATGACAAATAATACCAGCAAATTGTGGTAAAAAAAAGAGTATATCCTACGGGTCAGTACAAGAGCAAATAACATGAAGACATTCTTTCATGCGAGAGAAGTTAATCATGTATTGTAATATTAATAGTCCTTCTATAATATTTAAAATTAAATCAACTTAACTATATTATGGATAGTTTGATTTAAATAAGATACCTAGCTTATCTATTTAATAAGAATCGCATCCATATTTAACATACGCTTTCCTTCTAAGGTAACTATTTTATGTTTGATATAATTTTAATGATACTCTAATATATATGTTACCGTGAAAACTGGAAACGGGATGATTACCGGTAATTCACAAGTGATTTCCGGGATTATCTGGTTCACACTAGTGGATGTCGGAAATGAGTGATAGTTTCCAACATCCACACGTGAATTCCGGGATTAACTGGTTCACACTAGTGGATGTTGGAAATGAGTGACAGTTTCCAACAACCACACGTGATTTCCAGAAGACATTATATTCAGCCTGTGTATTTTGGAAAAAAATATAACAGCAACGATTTTACTTAACTGAAATTACCTGGAAATTAATAATTTAACCCTAGAACCAAATTCTACATTATAGATAAGTTGAAAACAGTTACAAATAATAACACCACAAATGTAGTTACACCCTTAAAAAATGGTTAGGCCACGACAGTTTAAAGTTATTTAGATTATGTTATGTTAGGCTAGGTTAGTACAAAATTCATTCTCAATATAAATAAAACACAGCACAGCTACATCACCACGCCGCCCTTGGAACACGTGGTTTGTGTTGCTCAGATATATGCGCAGTGTACTCTTCCTTTATTTCCAACATACACAGCACAGCTACATCACCACGCCGACCTTGGAACACGTGGTTTGTGTTGCTCAGATATATGCGCAGTGTACTCTTCCTTTATTTCCAACAAACACAGTCGTACCCTCACGATTACTAATAATCGCTATTTTGGATCTTTCTATTAAGGATGCACACTGGCGAAAGACTGTCAGAGAAATTGAATTTCCGACATCCACGACTGTGAAACAGTGAATCCCAGAAATCCAGCAGTCATCACGTTTCCAGCTTTCCCTTTAACATATACGAGTATATATGACTTTAATGCAAAGATAGGGAAGGAAGAATTCCTAGGACCTACAAAAAGAAAGCTTTCAAAATGTCAATAATGAAAATGGAATATTATTGATACATTTTCTACTTCAAAGAACCTTACTGTGAAAGGTACTTGCTTCAAGTATAAGGATATTCATAATTAATATACTTGTACCTCGCCAGATGGGAATACACATAATAAAATAGATCCCTTACTGGTAGATAAAATACGTCATCCAAGCTTACTGGATGTCAGGTCATTCAGGGGTGCAGATTGTGAATCAGACCACTCCTTGGTAGGAGAAAAACTTGGCCGCGTCTGTCAGTAAATAAAAAGGGAAATCAGTCGGGAAAGATAGATAGATATGATGTATAGAAACTGTCAAATGGAGAGTGTAAGAATACATATTAAATTGAAATATCAAATAGGCTTTCTGTCCTAAATGCTCACAGGAGAGTGAGGAAAACATGCATCCAGAGAAACAGTGGGGAATTGTTGGGAATAATATTAGAACGTCAGCAAAGACTAGTGTAGATATCTGCAAAATGAGTAGTAAGAAGCCATGGTGTGACAACAAATATTCAGAATTAATAAAGGGGAGGAGGGAAACAGAATAACATTTGTCAGAAAGTCTTAGTGTATTGAGCGTAAACATATTTAGCAAAGCAAAAAGGAAAGTTATACCTTATTCAGAAACTAAATGAGAGAGAGTATTTATAGGGTAACTTTAGAAAGACGGAACAAAATGTCAGATATAAGAAAATCAGGGAAGTTTAGTTAGTAGTAGTTAGTATTAACGTATATAGGAGACCTATCAGACTTGGGGCAGTTAAGTGAATGATGAGAGTGGTAGCCTGATGGCAAACACGAGCGATGTTTTCAGTAGATGGTATAACTAATTCAGGCATATTTTAATGTTCATGAAGGATCCGAATAGTCTGGGGGTATCGAGACGCATTCTATTGAACCACTAGTCCCAGAGCCAATTGTAAGTGAAGTCAAAGGAGCTATAAGTTAAATCTCCAGGTTAAGGTATTATAATACCAATTTTCAAAAAGGGGTGTAATTATTATAGATGCATCTCACTACCAACACAATGCTATAAAACTTGATCTAGCATAGGTTTGACGAGATTGACATCATATGCAGAGGAAATAATTGGGGGTCACTAGTGTGAATGTCAACGAAATCGAACAACCAACAATTAGGTTTTTACTACTAGGCAAATATTAGAAAAAACAAAGATGGAATACAACATGGCGGTTTATCAATTATAAATATATTTTAAAAAGGCTTATGATTCAGTTAAAAGGAAAAAAATATAGAAATATTAGTTAAGTTTGTGCTACTCAAGTTAATGGAAGCATGTTTGACTGATACGCGTGCAGAGAATGTGTTGGATGTTACTTATCAGATACTTTAGACATACATGATGAATTGAAACAAGGAGATACACTTCATCCTATACGTTTTAATCAAGTCTTAGGAAAATGCAAGAGAGTGGAAAAGGGTTGACATTAAACGGTACAATGCAGCTGTTGGGTACGCAGAGTATTTAGCTTTTTGGGCAATAATATGGAAATTAGGCGAGAAGTGAACGCATAAAAGACTAAACATATTTATGCTAACACATAAAACATAGATTTTGAACGATAATTTTTAGACTATTTCGAGTAAAATATCATTTGACAAGATTAATGATTTTAAATATTTAGGAACAATTTTAACTAGCAATAAAAATATTAGATTGTAAATAGGGAAAATAGTACAGTCGAGAAATGTATGCTCTTGCTCGGTCAGTAAGTTGTTGTCATCTCACCTGCTGTCAAGGAATATAAAACTCAGAATATACAAAATAATAATTTTACCATTTGTTATCTATGGATGTGAAGCGTATCTCTTCCCTTACATAATGAAAACGAATTCAGGGAGTTCAAAAACAAGGGGCTTAGGAAAATATTTGGTCCAAAAAGGGATGAGGCTACTGAAGAATATCGGAGGTTACATAATGATGAGTTAAATACCCTAAAATAATAACAAGACATTGTTAGGATTATTAGATCCCGCCAATTATGGAGAATAGGGCATTAAGAACGAATGGGAGAATCTAGAACCATGTTCAGAGTATTGACAGGCAAACCCAATGGAAAGAAACCACTGGGAAGACCTAGACGCAAATGGGAGAATAACATTCTAGCTACAGTGTAATGAGGTGGGCTGGATAGAACTATCTCAAGATAGGGATAGGGTGTAATAAGATGGAATGGATAGAACTATCTCAAGATAGGGGTAAGTGGCGTACTTTTGTAAGTGTGGCAATGAACTTCCCGGTGCCATAGGGTAGATATGTAAATACTAGTTTTTAAGCCTGGCTATGATGGGCTGGTGTCAATATTACCAAACCTAACAAAACCAAACGTTCAATTTGTCCTTAAGTCCCATCTGTAGGAAATTTATTATTTGCTAATGAAGTTGCAAGGCAATAGCAAAAAGATCAAACTCAGTCATGTCTGACTGATGTTTATAAAATATGGGAACATTGTGTGAAAATAAATGTTCTGGATACTAGTGTTGCTTGGCGGATAATGTTTGCAGATTTAATCTCTTGTAAACATGGACAAAAATGACGTCATATATAGTGCAGACCCAATGAGTGATCTAATCTTAATGCTACTCAGGATTTGAGTGGGAGGGCCCAACACAGGCTTGACAATTTCTAGGGGACCAATAGAGAAGACATTTTGAGGTGTGCATTTTGTGTGCACTAACAATATATCAGTTAATTTGTCCATGTAATTTTCCGATAAGTAAAAGTCACCCATCAATTCAACCAGTAAGTAAGCAGACACAAACACTCATTTCAGAATATTTCCAATAGTTTATAATAAAATGTCTTTGTTAATAAATAGGTATTTTCATTCGAGTGTTCTTGAGTCAAACTATAGTACGGCCAATCTCAATTTCATTCATGCAACAAAAGGCAGAATCATTAGTCTGTAGCCTACCTTGAAGAAGTATTCAAATATTCTCCAATTTCTTCGGGTGTAGTCTGAATTCACACAAAATAACTATTATATATTTATAGTCATAAACATTTATAAACATAACCAAAATTTATAAATATAATTTTTTGTTCAAACTTCAAAAAATACATTTGTCAAAACAACACTTTAGACAACTTAATGTGAATATTAAACACTAAATAAACTCTAAAATTATTGATCGGATCTATTTCCAATGCTGTTTTTCACCCAATCTGTTCAACTTGTATTGCGAGTGGCTGGTCAGGGAAGCCCTGGAAGGGCGTGGAAATTTCAGGATAGGAGGACGTGTCATCGACACAACAAAATACTCATATGATCCAGCATTGCTCTCCAAAAATAAAGAAGAGTCGCCAGAAATGATTGATAGGCTGGTGGAGATAAGGACAATATATGGCATGGATATTAACATTGAAATGTCAAACGGAATGGTGATTTCAAAAAATGAAGATCCACTAAAAATAAAAATTGAAAACCAGGTGTTGAAACACGTAGAGAGGTTCAAGTACCTGGAAAGTCTGTTGACAAAGGATGCCTACTGCACCAAGGCAATTAGATCGAGGATCACCATGAACAAGGAAGCTTTCAACCAGAAGATGTTACTGTTGACCAGCAAGTTGAGTTTTAAACTGAGGAATAAACTGATGAAGTGCTACAGTTGGAGCATCACACTGTATGAAGCAGGAACTTGGACTTTTAGGAAGATGGAAAATAAATAATTGGAGAGCTTTTAAATGTGGTGCTGGTGATGACTTGAGAAGATCAGGTGGACAAACAGGTTGACAAATGAACAAGTCCTAAGAAGAATGAGTGAGAAGAGATCCAGTTTGAATGTGATTGTTCAGCGCAAATCAAACTGGATCGGACACATCCTTATAAAGAACTGTCTTATACATGCATGCTTACATACATACATACATACATACATACATACATACATACATACATACATACATACATACATACATACATACATACAATATATACATACATACATACATACATACATACATACATACATACATACATACATACATACCCGTAATACTGTTGTCATGTCTCGCAGTACAGGGGGCCTAGGCTTAATTGAACGGGCCGCGAGGTAGAAACCATCTATAAAAAGACAAAAACCTTGGGGCACCAGGCGCCACCCCGTTGTATTAAGTCGCCTTGCTCCAGCATCCAGGGCTCTGCTGGAGTGGACAGATGATTTCCCTAGGTACTCGTGGGAACAACATGAAACACCAATATCACAACCAAAATCAAAGCCAAGCGAACGAAGAGGGTGTTCGAACAGCGGTCCAAATGGGCTCTGAACAGTCAACGAGCAATACCTCCCCAAAAGTTGGAAGCCAAATTGCTCCTTTCTCCACCAACCGAGAAAGAAACAACTCCGTACTTAACGGTATGAATCACCAAACGCCAATGGAGCGACTCGGTTCGAAGATTGATGAGTTGGTTGACTACATCAAGGACAGGAATAATGTGCATGGCGAGATTAGGAAACTAACTAAGTCCATTGAAACAGCCTATAACCTGGCTCTCAAAGGCTCCAAAGCTGCTCCGAAGGAGACACCAAGTAGGACAGTGTCAGCTACGCAAACGTTCCCCTGGATTACTTCACAACCCGAGGAACAGTCTACTCCCAAGCACATCAAAACAACATCGCAGGAAATAACCAACCAATAGCCCAACTTCAGCTTCTGATCCGCCTACACTGAAAAAATCAGCAAAGGAAGCTACTTGGATGGAAGTATCTGGGAGACATAAGAAGAAGCAAATAACTCACGACGCAGTGGCTACACCAAGTGAAGCCCGAAAGCCACAGACGAATGATGGCTCCAACCTAAATAGTCACGGAAAAACGAAGAAGAAGAAACCACGAACAAAGGCTGTCCTCGTCCAACCAGTCAAAGGGCAAACATATGTGGACCTCCTCAAGGAGATTAAAACCAAAGTGAACCCCACAACGACTGGCGTGGACATAAAATCTATCAATAAAACAAAGAACGGTGGCGTACTACTAGAAATGGGCCACAAGAGTGGAGATAGTTCTGTTTTTACTGAGGCGGTCAAGTCAGCTACTGCGAACATCGACACCGTCAAATCCCTTATACCAACCACGACAATCGAAATCCGTGACGTCGATGGAGTTACCTCTGTAGATGACATTCGCGAGGCCCTCCTTCGTGACCTCAAACAGAGCGTGGAGATAAGACGTGCCAATCTTACAAAGATCATTCCACGAGGACAACGAGCAGCGTTTTGTGAAATATACGAAAAAGGTGCTAATAAAATTTTAGAATCGGCTCGCATTAAAGTCGGCTGGGCTAACTGTTGCATCCGCCCAGTTGTAAGAGTGAGGCGGTGCTTCAAATGTCTTTGATACGGGCACCATGTGCGCAGCTGCAAAGGCCCAGACAGAAGAAAATCGTGTTACAAATTTGGCGGAGAGAGCCATAAGTCCGCAGACTGTGCTGAGCAGCCAAAATGCTTCTTGTGCACACCGGACAAAGATGCTAAAGATGGCCTATGCAACATATCAGGATCGGGGGCCTGTAAAGCATTCCATGTTGCACTAGCTGAAGCTACAAGATCGCAGAAATGACGCGCGTACTCCAAGGAAATTTGAACAGGTGCGTGCTATGCGCAGAACCTACTACATCAGCGTGTCTTCGAAGACAAGATTGACGTCTGCATCATCTGCGAGCAACACTAAAACCTCCGAGATAGGACATGGTTCAAGGATAAAACCAACAATGCGGCGATCTGGACTGTAAATCCAAACAAGGTAACCACCAGCAAAAGTGGTTGCGGTGAAGGTTTTGTCTGGATAAAACCTCCGTGAGATACTTCATGACGGTCTACCTTTCACCTAATGAAGGGATTAGTGTGTTCCACCAAAAGCTGGCTAGCATCGAAGACGCTATTAGCGATTTCAATGGCGAAGTCATTGTAGCTGGTGACTTCAACGCTAAATCTGCTGAATGGGGAGCAGATTTCTCAGACACCAGAGGAAACGAAGTCGCAGAATTTGCTGCAAGGCTTGACCTTACAATCCTGAACACTGGAATCACCTCGACCTTCAGAAGACCGGGGTACCACGAGTCTATTCTCGACATATCTCTGGGGAACCCAAGAATGGCCAGCAGGATAAAGAACTGGAGAATCTCGGAATAATATAGTGGTAGCGATCATCAACACATCACATTCAGTGTTGAAGTGCCTTCCACTCCAGCAACGCAAACAGGCCCTGATGAATGGAAGTGGAACGCTAAAAGGCTCAACTTGGAAGCTCTACGAGCGTCCCTTTCGCGAAGCTGGTCAACTCTTAAATGCCACCCGACTCCCAACACTAGTAGTGAGACTGAGAAAATGGTGCTGACAAGCATGAAGGCCATTACCACCTCTTGTGACGCCTCCAGGCCACGTCTGAAAAACCAGGGCTCTCACAGGCCGGTATATTGGTGGACACCAGAAATCGCGGCGCTCAGGAATAGATGTCTTGAACTTTGTCGTCGAGCAACGAGAGTCGCAAAACTCGCCCTTGACCATGCCTCATACTCTAGCGAGTACAAAAAGGCCAAAAAGGAACGGAATAAAACCATTAAGGCAAGCAAAATGACACTGTGGAAGGAAATCTGCAACGATCTTGAACAGGATATTTGGGGCAAAGAATACAAAATTGTAGTTAAAAAACTCGGGAAGGCTTCACCAGAAGCGCCAAAACCCCCGGCCTTAATGAACAACATTGTAGTGGAGCTGTTTCCAAAATACCCACCACGAGAAAAAAGGCACTATGCAAACAGTGGTGAAGTTTCATATTTCACAGTCAAGCAGCTGCAAGATGCAGCTAGGACCCTCAAAACAGGGAATGCACCCAGCCCCGACGGCATTCCAACGTCCGTGATTAAGAGCATAGCCCGCAAATTCCCGTATCTACTGTTGAATGCATATAACGCGTGCCTTGCAACCAGCACATTTTCTACCTTCTGGAAGTGCCAGAGACTGGTCCTCCTTGATAAAGGGAAGGGACCCCCCCTTAACACCTTCGTCTTTTAGGCCCCTCTGCATGCTAGACATCGCCGGTAAACTGCTCGAAAAGCTGATACAGGCGAGACTTCGAAATGACATCGACCGCGTCGGTTGCTTCGCGGAAAATCAATACGGCCTTCGAAAGGGCTGATCAAAGATCAGCGCGATTAAGAAGATTATGGGGATTATAGCCGAAGCATGGTCTCGTAACCTTAAATCACGCAAAGTCTGCATCCTCCTCACGCTCGACGTAAGAAACGCTTTCAACAGCGCGAGACGGGTTGACATACTGGGCGCACTGGAGCATTGGTAAAACATAAAAAAAGAGAACTTGGCCATAGTTGAGGATTATCTTGATGCAAGAACGTTAACTGTCAAAACTACCGAAGGCCCCCAAGAATACCCGATAGTGGCTGGTGTACCACAGGGTTGGGTCATGGGCCCCGACCTATGGAACGCAAATTACGACGAAATACTTGATATTCCCTTACCGAGGCAAGTACAGCTAACGGGTTTCACTGATGACGTCGCGGCCACAGTAGTGGCGGACAGCGTTGAGGAGGCTGAGCTCCTGGTCCGGTCGACCATTGAACGCCGTCAAAACCTGGCTTGAAGAACACCAGTTAAAACTAGCCAAACAAAAAACGGAGATGTTTGTGCTGACGCGTCAGAGATGGTTTCCTAAACCCTTTAACGTAGACATTGGCAAGACAACATTGACGTCAACAAGGGCACTGCGATATCTGGGAGGGATGATAGACAAAAAGCTGTCCCTTCGCGAACACCTAGAAAGGACATGCATAAAAGCCAGTAAGACGGTATACAGCCTATCGAGAATCATGGCCAACCCAATGGGTCCACAAACTAAAAAGAGGAGAGTTCTTCGGGAAGTACTCCACTCAATCCTGCTCTATGGGGCGGAAATATGGGCAGATATCTTGAAACAAAAAACCAATCGGCGTAAGATAGCGGCAGTACAACGGCGAGGGGACCTGAGGGTGACCTGTGCCTACCGCACGGTTTCCGAAGCAGCCGTACTGGTTTTAGCGGGGGCGCCACCTATCGACCTACTAGCATCGGAAAGAGTAAAACTCTTATGACCTCAAAACAAGAGGTGACAACACGACCGAGGCCAGAGCAGGAGTGAAGGCAAAAACGCAAAAAGAATGGGAAAACAGATGGAAGGCCTGCGACAAGGGCAGATGGACTGCTCGCCTGATCCCGAACATCAAAGTTTGGATCAGTCGAAACCACGGCGAAACAGGCTTTTTCCTAACCCAAATGCTGATGGAACATGGCTCGTTTAACGCATATTGGCTTACACCACACTCCGAGGTGCAAGTACTGCCCGGACCAAATTGACGACGCTGAGCACACGTTTTTTGAGTGCAAGCGCTGGAAGAACTGTAGAGCCAAAACCGAAACAACCATAGGCAAAAGTCTCGATCCTAATAGCCTAGTGAACCATATGTTACAGCAGGAAGAAAATTGTAAGGAAATCGCTGCCTACGCGAAGAGCCTTTTTAAAGAAAATACCTCAGAGAGAGACCAGTGAAACAGGAGCGGACGTCGTACGACGCAACACGGACTGGGTTGAAGTAATGCTAACGCGGTTCCGACTCAGTCTT
>CABFOV010010272.1:0-10577 GCA_902141375.1 Timema poppense
GTTTGGCTTCAACCTGTTACTTTTGTGTTACAGTGATGCGCGCGTATCTTAAAATTTCACTCTCATCATTTTTTCATAACGCGCCTAAAGAAGTATAACTTCAAAAATGAAGGGTCCTTACAGCAGCTCTTCATAAGAGCACTTAACACCAAGTAGCCACCAACACTAAAGTGATATTGTAATAACCAAAGCACCACTTTAAGGAGAGCCCCATCATGTTTTAAACATCAACCATCAAGATTAGCAATTTTATTGAGTTTTTTATGACATTGTGTTTATCTTATTTTTTAGTTTTTTACTTTTACATATAGGCTAAGGTTAGATATTATGATGATGAGAAATATCGATCTCTAAATTTACAAGTGGCCTTTTATTTTATGTGCTTGTGACCACGAACATAAATATATTTGGAGCCTAGAGCTGTAGATTGTATATCTGTGAGAGTTTATGATCAACAGCATAAAAAAAGGTCATTATATTAACATTCTGGGTAGGTATAGAGAAGATAGAATTCAGAGGAAATATACCCAAATTTTTATTGCGAAAAAAAGGGAACCTATTGTGTAGAACACACCTTAATCCACCCAGAGGGATTACACCCCAACCTTCCTGCCACCAACAAATCAAACTAGATTAAACAAAAGTTATTTTTCATGTGAAAACCAATGTGAGTAAAATATTTATAGTGAACAAATCGCGAATCAATTTTCTATAATTATATTAAGTATTTATAAATTTTAGCGGTGTATTTTAATGTTATCCAAACCAAAATCTGGTTTGACATAATGTAAGATACTATTAACGTGGGTGTTTTGCCTGATGATTTGGTTTTATTCTTTAAAATTATGACATTATATAAGGTTGAGTGTGCAGTAATGTGGGAGATATTCTATGTTCAATTAATTTGTCCCTACCCGAATAGGGTGGGTAAGGGGAAATGGCTAGTTTTACGCAGTGCACTCAAAATTTATTACAAGATGAATCTTTTATTCATGAATACATTAAACATTCTAAGTGTCATCTCCCTGCTTATCTTTAGCAGGCTTTTAGTTACGTATAAAGAAAAGTTTGAAAACTTTTTAAACTCTCTCAAATCAAGAAAACATATTTTGATCGTGAAAAATGTCTTTCTCGAGATTATGATGAATCATTACACTTTTTATGAATACAAACCAAAAAATTCTGTCTGTTCGTCCGCCCGTTGATCCATCTGCCCTCATGTCTGTTCATAGTTCTATCGATGATTAAATAAATACCCCTCCCTCAAAATCACACAGCTTTCGTTAGAAATTTATTTTCCTATCTTCCATACCGTTCGAGATAAAAATCTGTAAACTAAAAAAAAACACCCGGTACAGACTCACACTTGTTAATCCCTAAATAGAAAGCATAAAATGATTCCCCAAAAGTGACTGCATATAGTGACCTCTTTTGGAAATTTTGTATTGCACACGCGTCAAATTTAACAATGCCCACTGAGAAATTCTAGAAAATGAGGCAATATTTCCTCTCGTGGTTGTTATCCAGCCACAGTATTGACTGAGCCATATAAGCCAGTTTCCAGTTTCATAGAGATTTACCACGCCTCAGGTACAGTTCGATACTAAATACAAGACGACACTTGCCTAAACTCAAATGGAATGGGCCTGTTTCGCATATAAACTGGTGCATTCCCTTATGCTCTAGGTAGGTAACGTCTTGCATTTATTATAGAACCATACTTAGGGGTACTCAGTCTATGAAACTGACCCATAGAAAACAATAAATCCATTTCCTTGATTTCCTTCACCGCGGCACGTCCCTTTGTGTCCAGGGTCGGAGGTAATTTTAATACATTCCCCCTACTAGCTATTAATTACTATTCGAGGTGACCTGGTGGTCTAGGGGTAAGGTGTCAGACGTCTATGCTGGCGTCCGGGGTTCAATCCTCGGTCTCGGCACAGATTTATTTGATTACCAAATCCTTCCTTCACCTCTGACAAGACATCTTGGGAATGTGGGGAATGCCAGGTCTTCACCGGGGTTCGGATTCCACGTTAAACTGTAGGTCCTCCATTTCATCTCACAATCACCCTACCATTGCACAATAGCGTAAGTGCGTACAACCCGAACGGGTAGTAAGACGCGGTGCTAATAATAATAATTACTATCCGTTTTCATTTAAACGTTTCTTCCACTTTTTGTATTCCTTGATTGACAAACAGTTATCATGTTTTATTACGTTTTAATGAGTGAAATCTTGTAACTTTGGTGATTTTCAAAGAGAAATAATTATAAGGAAATTTTCAAAATGTGGCACAAGTTTAAACAATTGGGGAAAGAGGTACCATATGGTGTGAGTGAATATAGTATCAGTTTCTAAAAGGTCAAGTATACTCGTAGCCTCAACAATGGTGTTCACATTCAATAATTCTAAATATGTATTTGTCCTGGACAAATATTTCCCTCTAAATATCTATTTGCCTTCTTAGATAATTTAAAAACAGGAGACACAGCTTGACAAATATTACGTCCATTATGCTTCGTAGCCGAATCTTTGCGTGATACAATAGATAATCGATTAGGAAAGAGCTTTACTATTTGTGACTCTTATAATCACTAAGAGGTTTTAGGTATTTGGTAAATGGCAAGGGTGGTTCAGGATAAGGTATTGGCTAATGGCAGCATACGGTATAAGCTCTTAAGGTCTTCGAATATAATCAAGTTTATATATTATTAAGTAAAGCTACGTTAGGTAAGACCCGTTCCAGGTGGCACGTGGTCTAAATGTCAAGCACATTTAATCTGGTGTACTGAGGGTGTATTTCATGAATGTTATCTCACCATCCCTCCACGAAAACGTGGGTACATTTCCTCTAGGTTCTATCTTACTCATCCCTACCACTTAAGAGTATTTAGTAAATATGCGTACAACCTAAACGAGCAGTGAGATGTAGGTACAATAAAATAAGTAAACTCATGTCAGTGTAATAGTTTTTAAGTTAGTTTAGGGCAAAATAATATAGATATGTTATGTTATCTATAGTTAGGCTAAGTTAAAAAATATTGTTTTGGTGGAATGAATTAATTAATATTATTTTACGTTAGCTTAGGCTATACTTTCTTGGGTTATTTAATTTAAAAAAAGGTTGTATTAATTAATATTATTTTAAGTTGGTTCCGTCTATGTTTTTTAGGCTAGTTGACATTTAATAACTAGTTAAGCTTTTTTTAGTACATAGTCTTACTACACATTTGGGTTATATGTTTATGTACTAATTGCGCTAAAGGTTTTAATAATTATGAAGGTTATATTTAGAGGAGATGTACCCGCGCTTGCGTGGAGGGATAGTAGAAAACAATTTTAGAAAAACCACCCCCAGTACACCCGACCAATATTTCAACCTTGATCTCCACGTCATGGGCAGTCTAGTATACTGTGATAGTAATGCCTTAGACCATGCGGCCACCAAAGCGGGTGGTTTTTAATTATTTCAAATTTGTGAAGGTTTTTTTTTGTTGTTGTTAATATTGGATATACTTGGATTAATTTATTTAGAGTTTCTCAATAAATGTTTTGTTAGGTGGTCTAGGGGTAAGGTATCAGACTTCTGTGCTGGGGGTCCAGGTTTCAATCCTCAGTTCCACCACAGATTAATCTAATTGCCAAACCCTTTCTTCAACTCTTCCGAGACGTGTATTAATCACAACTGGTGAATGTGGGGAATGCCAGGCCTCCGCCGTGGTTCGGATCCCACGTTAAACTGTAGGTCCTCCATTTCGTCTCACAATCACCTTACCATTACACATTAGCGAAAATGCGTGTAACCTGGACGGGTAGTAGGACGCGGTGCTAATAATAATAATGACACATGACTATTTTAACGAACGTTAAAAGTCACAATACATAATTCAGATTTGGTTTATAATTAATATATATTTTTTGTATTGCAAAAGATGTTTGTTTAATTATACCTTAACGCGTTTATTTTAATGTATTTTAACATATTTGATACCTTATGGGTGGGAATGTGGACTAAAAATTAAGCTCGTCTAGACTAAAACATTTTAGAAAACATTCTAAAATACTCTTTCGTAAGGAGTGTAAGATATGATAAAATAATACAGACTTAGATAATGCATTGATAATACAGATACATAGAATGCAAAAAGTTGAATATAAGAAGTGATGGTTAATGCGTCATAGCATTTTTTAATTAAAGTTTATCTAATGCTTTTACTTTAATTAAAAATGCTATGACGCATTAACCATCACTTCTTATATTCAACTTTTTGCATTCTATTTATTTGAATTATCAAGCATTATTTAAGTCTGTATTATTATATCGTCTAGACTAGTTTACCGATTTAGTGGAAGGTTGGGATTCAAAACCTGGTCAGACGTATGGATGTTTTCCCCCAAATTATTTCCTACCTTCCCGCCGAGAAAAAATAGCAACTAATTATTCCAATTTATACCTGGTTAATTCTAACGTATCAAGGTAGTTAAATTTGGTTAACCCAAACGTATTGTAATGGATGCTAGAAAAAGCCACATATTTACTAAGCCTATTGAACCACAAAAATAAATACAAATTATAAACATAAACTATATGACACAATCGCAATACTTTCTCAGATTATGTATTATAGCTTACATGGAAGAAAATTATCAAACAATTATTTTCAGTAAACTACCCTTCCTCATAAAAACAGAAAATCTTCTTGTTAATCCTAATAAACACTCTTTAATATACATTTTAAACCACATTACTCAAATATTTTTACATAATTCAAATTTTCAAAATAAGCTGTTTGTAAAGACTACCCAGAAATGATTTTAGGTTTGTAAAAAATAAAAATAAAATGTTTTAGCATCGTGTCTTACCACTCATTAGGGCTGTGCACTTCTGTACTAATTGCAATTTGGGACAGGGATGACGAAAGTTGAATTTAGTGAAAGTATATTCGCATTTGCGTGGAGAGAATGGGGTAACCATTTAGGAAAAACAACCCTCAGTAAACCCAACAGGGATCGAGCTACCATCTCCCCATCATCAGAAGTTTTAGTCTTTGCGAGAGTAGCTACATAGACTACGAAGCCGCTAAAGCAGGAAACTTATTCTTATTTATCATGAAAAACTATTCACAGGTGCTCATTTTGAACTTAATATTCAAGGACAATTTTTAAAAATTTCAAATTTTATATAATTTGTCGTATGTAAGCTACACTTAAATAATTTATTTTACAAAATTTTTTTATTATTTATCATGTAAAATAGTACCTACAATCAATTTTTAACAAACTCGTTTGAGATATTTAAAAAAGATCCAATTTTACAAAAATCAGTCTTCAGTAAACAAACTACTATAAAATTATTTAGAGAATTATTATTATTAGCACCGAGTCTTACTACCCGTTCGGGTAATGGTAGGGTGATTGTGAGATGACATGGAGGACCTACTGTTTAACGTGGGATCCGAACCACAGTAGAGGCCTGGCATACCCCACATTCACAAGATGTCTTGTCAGATAAATCTGTGCCGAGACCGAGGATTGAACCCCGGACCCCAGCATAGAAGTCCGACACCTTACCCCTAGACCACCAGGTCACCCATATTTAGAGAATTAAAATTAAAATAAACTTCATTAAACAATTGTTTCCATAGAAAGAAAGTATACATTTTTATTTTTCATGTCGTCAAGTCCTCAGCTACATTTTAAACAAAATCGTTAAAAACCCTTTTAAAAATATTTCAAATTTTCTGAAATCACTCATCAGTAAAGTATTTTTAGCGAATGTTTACCCAAAAACCAAGTACACAGTGTTTTTATATAGCACTGCGTCTTATGTAAGAGGTAGGTTTATGTCTTTAGGGATTAGGCAGGCTATATTTAGAGAAAGTGTACCCGTATTTACGTGGAGGGAGAGTAGAAATCCATTTGGCAAAAACTAATCTCAGTACACCCGACCGAGATTCAAACCTTCATCTCCCCATCATTAGCAGCAACAGTAGCACTTATCACCATGTAGCCACCAAAGCGGGGGTTTAAAGTAAAGGTTAAACACCTTAAATATTCACCTAAAATAATCGTTAGAGTCATTACCAAAAATAATTTGGAATTCAAAAAAATCACTCATTAAAAAACATCTATTAATTTAAAAGGTTAAGGTGAAAATCAAAAATATGTTCAGAGGTGTAGCCATATAGCAAGTAATAATAATAATAATAATATTTAGCAACGCGTCTTACTACCCGTCCGGGTTATACGCTTTAAGTACTATTTACGCTAATGGATTAGGAATTAGGAAGTTTTAATTAGAGGAAGTGAACCCGCATTTGCATGGAGGGAGAGTGGAAACCATTTAGGAAAAACCACCCCCAGTTCACCCGACCGAGATTCGAACCTCGATATCCCCGTTCTCAGCGGTCAAGCTCAACACGACAAGCGCGTTAGCCAACTACGCCACCGAGGCGGGTAAAAAAAATAATTAAACATACATATTCTGAAACACGTTTTCTTGTTGAATGCTAAGATTTTAGTATAATATTGTAAATGTATGCCCGATCACGCAATATTTTTAGTAAAATATTGTCACGAATTGACAAAGGGAGTGCGTCACGTCTTGAAAAATAAACTACCTGATAAGCGAGTTATATATTCGCACTCCTGCGCCAGCCCAGTCCATTGACGATACAGCTCTCTTGGTTTCAATCTACACAGCTTATATTCAGTTTGAAAATTATTTTAACCCGCTTCGGTGGCCGCGTGGGCTAACGCTTTAATTTCGTGTTTAACTAGACTGCTGAAGACGGGGAGATCGCGGTTCGGTCCCGGTCGTGTGGACTGAGGATTGCTTTTCTTTAACGGTTTTCTACTTTCCCTCCCCGCAAATGCGGGTGTATTTACTCTAAATTAAGCCTTCTTAATCCCTACCCCATTAGTTTAACTAGTACATACGCGTATAACCTGAACATATAGTAAGACGTGGTGCTAAAAAAAAAATTAGTCCCTTACCCGCATCGGTAGGCACGCAGAACAAATGTCAGTTTCATCTAGTATGGTTTTATCCATGACCGAAGACTAATGGTTCGAGTCTTGGCTATGGTTACAGAGGTTGGTTTTCCCACTATACCCTCCCGCAAATACCGATCAATTTTCATTAAATTATCCCATACTCATCACTGCCCCATTTACATTTTTAATACATAAAAGTCCCAGAAAGGTAGTATTACATGGCGTAAAAAACCAACAACATATTATTAGTTTGCTTTAAAATTGATATAACTTCTTATAGGCTTCAAAATGGTTTGAAAGATATAAAGGGGATGCATTTAAAAAACAACTTTATTTAATAATTATTATTTTTAAAGAAAAATACGGTTAGTTGAAAAGTCCAAAAGTCAGAAATAAGCTAACTATGAGGCCAAGAGGCCAAATTTAATTGGTTTTAACCTAGTTGATAATAGTAAAATAATTTTAAAAATCTACCAACTTAAACTTTTGACAAGAATTTCTAATTACAGGAGGCCCTAATATTTGGTAAATAAAATTATTTGATTTCTTTAAAGGAAAAATTGTGTTCCTGTATATAATTTCAGTAAATAAAATACTTTTTTAGGCTCAATATGCTATCAAATTAACTAAAAAAATGGCATAGTTCTATGAATAAAACTGAACATATTAATATTGTACTTAAGTATCCACCCTCTTATCACAATATAATTGTTTCTAGAAATAATCTTTGGTTGAATGAAAATAATTTTCTGGACTGGGAACTCTTATTACTTATAGAAATATTTATAAGAAATTTGACATGGTCCTCTTTTTTTTATGGCAATTATAGCTTAAAAATGACAAAGCCTTCTGAAAATGAGTATAAATATCTAGTCATGAAAATTTCATTAAAATTTATCGCACTGACCATTATTTCAATTTAAATAGTGAAATTTTCAATTTATAGAAAATATTTAATTTACTTTTAATCGGCTTATTTATAAAGTATTAAAAAAATTAACAATGAGCCTTAATTATGTTTTTATATTAATTTTAATATATTGAGCAAGAATTGGTAAAAACCCATATCATGGCAGTGTGATGTCTCACTATTGACATTTTAACATTATGTAGTCCACATAAATGTCCGCATGGTGTTGGGTGTTTCAAACTTATTTAATAATAATGGGCACATTGAACATACAAAGAGGTCCGCATTTAAAAAAACTCAATTCTACTATCATATTAATTAAAAATAATTTTTTTAAAAATATTTATCATTACAAAAAGGAATTAAGATTATATATTTAAAAATAATACAGCAAGGATGTGAGGAAGTCTTTACATATCATTTTCATAATTTATGACAGATGCATATCCTTAAGCCGTGAACCCTTGTGTGTGTGTTCCTTTTCATAAGGAAAAAACCTTTTCAAATATTAATGTGTTGTAAATATTGCACATACTTGGTGTGAAAATTTAAAACATTTTTTGGAGTCAATTTCTGGTAAGTAACTGAGGAGTAAGAGTTTGGCACACCAATCTCACTTGCAGTCTTTACCTAAATAATGACCAATTGGCAAATTATATAATCTTAAATGAAGTATTTTTCATAGTGGCTACAAAAGCCATAAAATAAAATTTCCTGTATGAAAAATTCAAATTCAAAATTAAAAACCCTCCATTTTATTATTATTATTATTATTATTATTATTATTATTATTATTAGCACCAGGTCTTATTACCCGTTCGGGTTGTACGCTCTTAAGCTAATGTGTAATGGTAGGGTGTAAGATGAAAAGGAGGACCTACAGTTTAACGTGTGATCCGAACCACGGTGGAGACCGGGCATTCCACACATTCACAAGTTGTGATTAATACACGTCTTATCAATCCTCATTTTGTATAAGTAATTATTTTTGAAATTAATTCTCAAATATATAAATAGGTTTTACTAAAACACTGTTTGAACAGGTTGCGACCGGACAGACAAAATTATCATTTTATCTTGTCAACTAAAAAATTCCTGACACTTCCATGTGTTTCTTGCCAGTTTTAAACTCCACCATTACTCCGAATTTTCCATATTTTACCTGACTATGGCCACCTTAAATTCTACAACGATTATAGTACGATATTAGTTTGTGTACTGAGGGTGTTTTTCCTAAATAGTTTCCCACTATCCCTCCACTCAAATGCATTTCCTATTAAATTCTACCATCCTCATTACTATCCCATTAGCGATTCAAAATGGGTAATAAAGCAGGATGGAAAAAAAAGTTCCGCTTCTGAACATTTAGGCTACGACTAAAGTAATGTGTGTGAGTGTATTTTACGTTAATGTTGATGTTAAGATGAAACTAATCCAAATTGGTGGACATGCAGACCAAACATCAGTCTCGCTTAGTGTAAATTTACGAAGAAGATGAGGTTGAGGTTTGAATCCCGGCCGGATATAGGCTACTGAGAGGGTCTTATTCTAAAGTAAATGTTGGTATATTTCCTTTAAGTTACACCTTAATTAACCTTATATTAAAATGGGATATGGGTGGGTAGTAGTTGCGGTACAAAGAATGACTAAAAGTGGACTAGCACTGACCATGCACTCTGGGTTATCTCAAATTCGACGTGCCGATACTGTAATTATAGGAAACGCTGAAAGTTTAATCGGTGGAAAATACTTTTCACAAAACAAAGTTTAATTTCAACAGGGCCACAACATAACATAATATGCTAATTGAGGTTTATTTTGGGTCTTTAAAAGGTTCAGATATCAATTCTCATAGTAAATCTAGCAGTGTGTAGACATGTACTTTCATTTATGCAGTGCCCTTAAATAACATAGCTTATAGGATATTTTATTAATTGTATTAATATAGATTATAAATATAGGATTATATAGCCATATTTTTATTTTTAATTTATCAAAGGTATATAAATTTCACTTCCTGACCCGACTAATTATATCAGTACATGACTTATAGACTAAATTAATCTACAACAGAGACAACCTCGAGTCCCCGGCCATTAATCCTTCACTGGGAAAGTTTAAACCCACATTTTCACCATTGATAATTTTTTAGGGGTTATTTTAGGAATCGAACCTGAGACACTTAGCTCAGTAGAAAGACACGCTACCTACTAAGATAAGGTATCGGAACTTTACACACAACAATCCCTTAGATGTTTTAACTTTGATTAACTAACTTATTTCTATTTTATTAACTTATTTCTGTTTAATAATTTTGTATATATTTCATGCAGATATAGTTTATATAACTCAGTCAACATCAAACAAAGTAGTAACAAGACAAAAGAAACGTTACCCACCACAAAATAGTTTGTGACACTATCATTTGAATAATGCATTTCATTCAGTTTAGTGAATGGTCTAACGCAACAATCTCACGATACACTGGACTGACAATGACGGGGAGAAAGGAGTTTAAATACCGGCCGGGGTGTAATTAGGTTGGGTTTCTTTTTCTTAAATTGATTTTTCCTCTCCCTCCACATCCAAATGAGGTTACACTTCCGCTAAATATAACCTTATTATTCCCTAGATCATAGCATAATTAGTAAACGTGCGTGCAACCCA
>CABFOV010010273.1:0-16701 GCA_902141375.1 Timema poppense
AAACCACTTCATACTTTGCCCGGTTCAGTAATTATAATAATTATTGTAATTTATTAAGCGAACTGAATAATTTCTACATGATTTGTCAACAATTATAATTTTTTAAATATATCTCCTTAGAGTTGTTTTCTCACAAACTTTATCCGAAGGATCCGAAGGAAAGACAGTCTAGCATTTGTCTATATCCATGGTTCCTTCATTAGTTCTGTGCGTGCTCGCTGCGTTTGGAACCGTCTCGGGGACAGACTGGTCGCTGCTCGACCTCCTCTGTTCTCCTGATACCTGCTCCTGTTCTCCTGATACCTCCTCTTGTTCTCCTGATACCTCCTGTTCTCCTGATACCTCCTCCTCAAGTGTGGCAAGTCCCTGTGACTGTTTGGAGGCCAATCCCTCTAGACCTCTGCGATGGAGCCTCACTAGCCTCAAGTTCTGGATGTACCTCAGTTCCCCTGACCAGGAGCGTAGCAGCTGCAGCTGTTTTGGGTTGAGCAGGTCAGGGACCTCTGTAAGAGAAGCTCAGTCACAGATGCAGCATTGGGATTTTTTCACAGACCAGTACCTGCTTTCACTATATGCTCTACAAATTACTTGTAATCCAGGCTTTTGGAGTAGGTATGAGAAAAGTAGAATTTAGAGGAAATGTATCCACATTTGTGTGAAGAGAACGTAGGACACTCTTTAAGAAAAAGCACTTTGCGTACAGCCCGAAAGGGTAGTAAGAGACAGTGTTAAAAAGAACACTTGAGAAAACCTGTATGGGAACTGAACCCCGAACCTCATCACAAGGTCTGAAGGTTGACGATTTAACATTTTCTATTTTCAAATATGTCTTAGTGGCAGTGTTTTGACCAATAGCACCTCGGTACTCTCTTCCGTGGCCGGGGAACTATACCTAGCCCGCAGGTAGCAAACTCTTCCTCATCTCTCAAGACAGTCAGTCTGATGATGTCCTCTCTGCTGGCGTGTTGCCTCGACTTGCCTCTGTTGCCCACAGAGTGCTTCAGCTTGATCTGCTCTAGCTCGTCAGAGAACCTCTTCAAGTACCTGCAACATTAGGTTAAGTTGTCACCGCAGGTGTTAATTGGATAGATACAAAAACCAAAAGCCGTGTTATATAATAAGTGTGCTGGTAGGAAGGAGAATACTCACTTGTCTATGAGCTGCACCACTAGTCGAGGAGAGTACTCACTTGTCTATGATCTGCACCACTAGTTGAGGAGAGTAACTCACTTGTCTGTGAGCAGCACCACTAGTCTAGGAGAGTACTCACTTGTCTATGAGCTGCACCACTAGTCGAGGAGAGTACTCACTTGTCTATGAGCTGCACCACTAGTCGAGGAGAGTACTCACTTGTCTATGATCTGCACCACTAGTCGAGGAGAGTACTCACTTGTCTATGAACCGCACCACTAGTTGAGGAGAGTACTCACTTGTCTATGAGCTGCACCACTAGTTGAGGAGAGTACTCACTTGTCTATGAGCTGCACCACTAGTTGAGGAGAGTATACGGCTGCCTCAGGGTCCAGATTGTCCCTGAACCAGAGCAGTTTTTCCCCCAGAAGGTTCTGCTTCATGTGATGCACCAGCTTGGTCTTCTCTCGGGCCGACACCCTGGACACACACATTGACACACGTCATGACGAGATGACCCGTCTGGTAAGCTGCATGGTCTAAGATTCCGACACTCTCGCAAAAGACCGGACTCCCGATGATGGGGAGATGGAGGTTCAAATCCCAGCAGAATGTTTCAAGGACAGTTTTTCCCCACTCTTTCCACACAAGTGTGGATACACTTCCTCTAAATTCCCCCCATCTCCAGCCCACCGGTGTAATTAGTAAGACGTACGATCTGAACGAGTAGTAAGACACGGTTAAATAACCAAACAACACAAGACTATGCATGCAAAGATGATAACTCACGAGGTTAACAGGTCGTGAGTGGCTCATCAGAACTTAATTAAAAATCAAACACAGCAACCAGACCCTATATCAGTGATTTACCTTCCGAAGAAAGAGAACCATATGAGTGATGTGTTTTCTGTTAAAAACGAGCTTTGAGCTAAATTGTGAGATTGAAAGAAACAAGCTCATATTACTAACACATATGGTAGTTTACAAGTCAGAGGGAGATATATGACCTCACAACCAATCAAGAGAGGATACAAAGCTTCTAGAACCCAGAAAAGGTCCTGCTATGGTTTACTCACTTCTTCACTTGTTTGGCCAGCGCCTGGGTCTTGCGACTTTTAGGATGGATCACTTTCTTGAGCTTGAGAAGTTCTTTCCTGGCGGTGTTCGGCTGGAACAAGACCTAGGTTGAGTGTCTGTTACTCTGTCAGACAGGTGAGTGTCTGTCGCTCTGCCAGACAGTCGAGTGTCTGTCGCTCTACCTACCAGACAGGTGAGTGTCTGTCGCTCATGTCAAACAGCTGAGTGTCTGTCTCTCTGCCAGACAGTCGAGTGTCTGTCGCTCTACCTACCAGACAGGTGAGTGTCTGTCGCTCTGTAAAACAGGTGAGTGTCTGTCGCTCTGTCAAACAGCTGAGTGTCTGTCGCTCTGCCAGACAGTTGAGTGTCTGTTGCTCTGCCAGACAATTCAGAACCAACTAGTACAGATCGCCCGTATTGTGGACCACTTGTGTTAGTTGCAGTCGATAGAGAGGTTATGGTGTGAATCCCCACAAGTGCAACCCCCCAGATAATGTGTTAATTGTAAGACTTACCCACATCACCGAGTGGTCCAGACCAGTGGTCACACTGTCCGAGTTGTGAGACTGCCTCGCCCGTCACAGGGCGGTCCGAATCTCAGCTTGATGCATGCGGTGTGGTCTTACGATAATCAGACATTACCAAATATACGATCGTCATCAAATCAATAAATGAGATGAGATGAGACATGGCTACCTAATATTGAACCGTCTGTTCGTTACAAACTTTGGCCTCACTCTGATAACTTTACATTGGGCCTGTCTATTTTTATTGAGATCACCTTAATGTAAATTAAATTAAGTTTACAATAGCTACAGTTTGAGTTTCATAGGAAGCCATTATTTGAAAAGTGGGAGCTCATGAGTTGCCACCAACTCAGGAAAGGAATATTACAATATTGTCTTTATATTCTTAGTCCGTTTGATTGGGGATGTAAAGAGAAACTATGCACTGATCCATGAGAAACTATTATTATAAGCTTTTGATAGATTTGTAGACTAACTTGATAGGTTAGTTTATTAATAAAACAAGACATATTGCTATAAAGCCAAATTGTAGGGACTTCCTATGAATGTCGGTGGTAGAAGGTGGACTTCCTATGAATGTCGGTGGTAGAAGGTGGACTTCCAATGAATGTCGGTGGTAGAAGGTGGACTTCCTATGAATGTCGGTGGTAGAAGGTGGACTTCCAATGAATTTCGGTGGTACAAGGTGGACTTCCAATGAATGTCGGTGGTACAAGATGGACTTCCAATGGAAATCAAGGTTTAGTTTGTACTTTCAGTGGGTACAGCCCCCTACATCACACTCGTATAAATATTACTATTTGTATCATTTTTAAGAAGATGGTTAATCAAATAATAGCAAGATTTATAAAATTTGACAATTTTGAATAATTATAAACAAAAATCACAAGATAAACATAGAAACGTAAATATTGATTATTGTTTGTGTTGACTTGTATCAACATGTTGATATATGATCATTTCTGTGTTCAACATCATCATTTCCTATTGAAATAAAATTGTTTATTTGATCAATAATATTAAACTTTCCAATTTATTATTATTAATGCATTTGAAAGGTTAGGTTGAGTTAAGTAAGGACTATAATATATATATATATATGTAAACCAGGGGTTCCCAAACTATTTAAATGGAAGGATCCCTTGCTCCATGAAAAATACTAATATTTGTTTTACGGTTTACTAATATTATTAACATTCAATAAAGACGGTTAAATCTTACAAGTAGCCTATTAAAGTATAAAATAAATGAAAAAATCACATATTCTAGCTGCGCCTTTGGAAAATGTCCATTATTGAGATTGGAAAAGATCGTAATCCTAATTAATGTTGCTATTTTATAACGTGAAAAACAAACAAAGAATATTCTAAATGTCCCTTGTGGAGTCTGATGTTGGAGCACAGTTTTAAAAACGCCGATATAAACCACCTCGGGTTCGAAAGTTTAAAAGGTAGGGCTTGAGTCCTAATAATTATTTTCAATTTATTTATTTATTTTGGTTGTTTCCCGGCACAGATTTATCTGATTACCAAACCCTTCCTTCACCTTTGACAATACATCTTGTGAATGTGGGGAATGCTAGGCCCTCCACCGTGGTTCGGATTCCACGTTAAACTGTAGGTCCTCCATTTCATCTCAGAATCACCCTACCATTACACATTAGTGTAAGTGCGTATAACCCGAACGGGTAGTAAGACGCGGTGCTAATAATAATAATAATATTAATTTTGGTTGTTTATATTTGTGACATCACCTGACCGCGGGTGAGGCGAGACCGTACGTTATTTCCGTCTGTAGATTTACAGGATATCGTGTCTCGTTAGCAAGGGCCGTGTTCGCTACGCCAAATTGTGAAATGTGGTCGTTGTGTATAATACCGCACATCCCTAAAAAGACAATTATTCTTTGGAATATAGTTGGAGGTGTTTTACACGTTCACGAGTGAGGCACATGGCCCGTGACCCTTATTATTTATGTATTTCCTAATCGATCCGTCTTTTTCCCTAAGTTGAAGTACCATTTTGTTCAATAAAACCAAGTGTAGGACTTACATAATAAACCAACATTTCCCTTTATTTAAAATGTACAGCCGGACAGATCCACTTATGTATTAAAACACAAATAAATGTTTTATATTAATCTAATGGTTTATTCATAAATTATATTCCAATAACGGAAGTGAGGTTTATATTCAACAATATAGTATTATGGACAAATTATTGACAACATTAAAAAGTAAATAAAGAAGGCTCTACAACAAATCGAGTGACGGCCATGAGACCTCTTTAGGAATGTAAAGTTCACAAAACAAAACAAAACACATGTAGGCCTAATTATGAGTCAGTCTACGCAAAACACAATCATTGAAGGTTCTCAGTTTTAAAATAAGCCTAGGTACCCCTCCGAGGCAATATTCAGCGCAGTCTGTAAAGTAACTCAATTTTTGAGCTCGTCAATTTTCAAACTTAAATCTTTACACAACTGAAAAAGATGTCGACTTTTGTGAAGATATTCAGTCTTTTCTTTCTCAATTTCCGCGAGAAGTTGGTTCATGAATGTGTCGGAGCTGGGGACCATGGACGGGACACCAGGACATAGTTGATCTGAGGTGGACTGCGGGGGGTTCGGGGGCGCTTCTGGATCCGTGAGACAGTACTTTGGTGCTTGACACATCATCGTATGCGAAGGGACGATGCGGATACAAGACGGTTCCGCGGTCGGCCCTAGTTTAGTGGGAGGTTCCTCTCCGTAAGGTGGCAAATATTGATTCCGTTCGAATTCAAACTTGCCCGAACTGGTTCCGCCCTGATCGACGGCAGCCATATTTTCCATCGTCGACGGCAGTTGGTCTGTCGGCCGTGTCGAGCTGAATCTGTTGACCCTCTGTTCGTACGAAGTTGCGCTCTCTGTAAGCAGCCACGCTTGTTCCTCGACGACCCGAGACTTCTCGGACAACAGCTCAAAGGCTTCTCTGTACCGGTGGAGACCGGCGTTGAAGAGTTTGAGCTCCTCTTCCCGCCGGAGGAGCTTGGCTTCAGCGATGGCTTTCCCCTTCTCGGCCGACTCGCGGAGCTGCTTCTCCTGCTCGACCTGCCGCTTACACTTCTCCTCGCGAGTGTGGGACTTGACCCGCTCCCCTTCCCGGGAGTTGGGCTCTCTCCTGCGCAAGAAGAGCTTGTGATAGCCGGAGCACATGTCGAAAATGACCCCGTTCATCCTGACGTGCTGCGCCACAAACACGACATTCTGGGAACACTTCTTAACAAGTTCGACGGTGAACTTCTCATTTTTGAAACCAAAGTTTTTTATCTCGGGCCACCTGAACGACAAGTGAGGGTCCACCGCGTTCTCCGCGCAGTAGATGTTGAGCCCCGTGGGGGTCGCACCGAGCCATATCTGAGCACCGTCCTTGTTCGAGCCAGGGTACAAGGTGACCCCGTACATTTTCAGTTCTTGAGCGAGTTTAAGGTACTCCAGTTCTGCTTCCCTTCTCGACAGGCCCTGGTGTTGACTGTACCAGTGTTTGATCCTGTCCTCCCACATATCCGGAGTCATATTGAACAGATGAAACACGCTGGACGGGAGCAGGTCTTTGCACGCGATCATACCACACTTGTGTGTCGACGAGACGTAATCTCCGTGCTTCGCCTGGACGTCGTAGGACGCTAGAAGTACGCACACTTCAGCAGGGCAATAAATGTCACCGCGTAGAATGAGTTGTCTAACTTGTAGGAACAAAAGGTGTAGTGACGCGTCCTGTGACAGATCGGATACATCTTCCGGGTAGAATTTCAGCAGAAGCATGAAACAATGGGTCTGTTTTGGATGAATCTGTTGAAGAATTTTCTTGTTGGGTTGAAGCCACGCGTTACCTTTATTGGAATCGTCGTGGAAAAGTCCGAAATAGCCACTGTCGCGAATACCGATCGTCTGACAGACGAGAGCCAGGAGTTCTTTGCCAGTTGTATTCCATTTCAAGTTAAATTCTAGCTCAGCTTCAAGGGAACATACTTTGACCGTGAATAACTTCCCGACCTTTTTAGAGCAACCAAATGGAAACATAATTGATCGAATAAAACTTTCTACGAAACATTCGAAATGAGAGTGAAACACAAAGAAACTTTACTCAAATGTACTCAACCATTGTCGACGAAACATAACCTTAACCCAATTACATAAGTGCAACTTATTAGTTCATAAATGATGTGTTATTTAAAAATCATAAATAAAACTTAAAAATAGTTAGTAAAAAAATAAGATAAAAAAATACCATTTTCGATGTAAAGTAGACTCTTGCGAAATCAGAAAAATGTAAACACGACCATGTGTTAAAAGAGATTTTATTTATTTTATTTTTTGAAATAAAAATTGTCCCATCTAGGTCACAATTTCTAATTTTTTATACAAAATAATGTAATATAAAGTAATAGAATTTCACGCATAACATATCTTAAAAGTACATTTATTAATAGATTTTACAAGTGAAATACCTTTTTATCAACATCTACAATATAAATGCAATTTAAAATATTAGTTGAAAGGTTGGACAAACTGAAGAGATAAACATTCTTATTTGATTGACCAATTACAATTCACTTTTAAAGTATTGGTGGTTTCTTTCGCATATCTTTTAAAAGTCATTCACAGCAAATTTTTCAGTAATAATCTTCAAATAGGATATAAATAATCAGGATTGGGATTTAGCGACATTATTCAACGTTTGCTTTTGACAACACTTTAAATACCATTTTAAAACTCTAGTAACCTACACACATTTTTTATAAAACAATAAGTTAACTATACAGGAGCAATTGTGATGATGGTTATAAAGTTATTTTGTTTAATACGTCCTACATTTTGGTGCATTTTTATATGTGGAGGAATGAATAGAGCGTAATTTATGGTGAGTTCTATTATATTTTTCCATCTTCTAATAATAAACTGTTTTGAGCAAATCATTTGAACTAGGTCCTAAGTAATTGACTGATGCAACATCAGTAAATGACAATAAACGTATGTATTTGTTCTTCCAGCAGATGTGGAGCCGTAATGTCGCCATTATGGTTGCAATCCTTCATTACTTCATAACCTCACACAGCTGCGACTGGTCAGAACAAGAGGACATAGAAGAGCGTGGTCAACTCGTGCCGTATGAGTGGCCACAAAGCAGTGTCAGGTCGAAACAAGCAGACATCGAAGAGCGTGGTCGACTCATGCCGTATGAGTGGCCACAAAGCAGCATCAGGTCGAAACAAGCAGACATCGAAGAGCGTAAGTGGCCACAAAACAGCGACTGGTCGAAACAAGCAGACATCGAAGAGCGTGGTCGACTCATGCCGTATGAGTGGCCACAAAGCAGCGTCAGGTCGAAACAAGCAGACATCGAAGAGCGTAAGTGGCCACAAAGCAGCGACTGGTCGAAACAAGCAGACATCGAAGAGCGTGGTCGACTCATGCCGTATGAGTGGCCACAAAGCAGCGTCAGGTCGAAACAAGCAGACATCGAAGAGCGTAAGTGGCCACAAAGCAGCGACTGGTCGAAACAAGCAGACATCGAAGAGCGTGGTCGACTCATGCCGTATGAGTGGCCACAAAGCAGCGTCAGGTCGAAACAAGCAGACATCGAAGAGCGTAAGTGGCCACAAAGCAGCGACTGGTCGAAACAAGCAGACATCGAAGAGCGTGGTCGACTCATGCCGTATGAGTGGCCACAAAGCAGCGTCAGGTCGAAACAAGCAGACATCGAAGAGCGTAAGTGGCCACAAAGCAGCGACTGGTCGAAACAAGCAGACATCGAAGAGCGTGGTCGACTCATGCCGTATGAGTGGCCACAAAGCAGCGTCAGGTCGAAACAAGCAGACATCGAAGAGCGTAAGTGGCCACAAAGCAGCGACTGGTCGAAACAAGCAGACATCGAAGAGCGTGGTCGACTCATGCCGTATGAGTGGCCACAAAGCAGCGTCAGGTCGAAACAAGCAGACATCGAAGAGCGTAAGTGGCCACAAAGCAGCGACTGGTCGAAACAAGCAGACATCGAAGAGCGTGGTCGACTCATGCCGTATGAGTGGCCACAAAGCAGCGTCAGGTCGAAACAAGCAGACATCGAAGAGCGTAAGTGGCCACAAAGCAGCGACTGGTCGAAACAAGCAGACATCGAAGAGCGTGGTCGACTCATGCCGTATGAGTGGCCACAAAGCAGCGTCAGGTCGAAACAAGCAGACATCGAAGAGCGTAAGTGG
The DNA here is from genome assembly GCA_902141375.1 of Timema poppense. NCBI lineage: Eukaryota > Metazoa > Arthropoda > Insecta > Phasmatodea > Timematidae > Timema > Timema poppense. The sequence continues at coordinate 8,975 of CABFOV010010273.1, forward strand.
CCACAAAGCAGTGACTGGTCGAAACAAGCAGACATCGAAGAGCGTAAGTGGCCACAAAGCAGTGATTGGTCGAAACAAGCAGACATCGAAGAGCGTAAGTGGCCACAAAGCAGCGACTGGTTGAAACAAGCAGACATCGAAGAGCGTAGGTGGCCACAAAGCAGTGACTGGTCGAAACAAGCAGACATCGAAGAGCGTAAGTGGCCACAAAGCAGCGACTGGTCGAAACAAGCCGACTTCGAAGAGCGTAATTGGCCACAAAGCAGTGATTGGTCGAAACAAGCGGACATCGAAGAGCGTAAGTGGCCACAAAGCAAGCGACTGGTCAAAACAAGCAGACATCGAAAAGCATAGTCGACTCGTGCGTTATGCGTGGCCTGATTGCATACCAGGGGTCAGAAAGAGGGGAAATACTGTTAGAGAGCAGCTCAGCCTGAAATCTGCGGATAAACAGTCTCCTTTCCACACGGCCTGTTTAAAGTGCGACGCGTGCTTGGCGATTGCGGAGAAGGTAGGTTGAGAGTACTATAGACTGGATATCACTTTCTCATAGCTATTAAGAATGGAATAACTTCTCCACATGCACATTTAGTTTTAATAAAACTTTGGGGCGAGTCAATCGCTAAACACAAGAAGGGGTACTTGAATCTCGGCCAGGTGCACTGAAGTTTTCCCCGCTATTGCGGGTGCATTTCCTCTAACCATCCCTCATGGCTAGTTAGATTGCTGGTAACCGGGAGATCTGGATTAAAATCTTGGTCAGGTGGGTTTTCCCTAAATGGTTCCGCAATATCCTTACACACAAATGTGAGAACATTTCCTTTAAATTCTGTCCTCCCCGTACACTAGAGTAATCATGTGTACAACCTGAATGTAGCGAGAGGCGGGTAAAAATAAGTATTAACACTCAATCAAGTGGTAAATAACTGGTCTGGGGTCTGGTTGTTAACTATGTCGAGAGAACGGAGATGTCCTCGTCTCTGTTTACAAATCTTTATCTGATGTTCTCTCAAATCCTCTAATCTCCAAGGATCCCAACTCCGGGCTTGAGTGTTGTTAAGTTTCCCTGTTTCGGATTATCCACATATTTACTAATTACACTAATGAGTTGCGGATGAAGGTTGAATTTAGATGGAAAGAGAGTGGAAAACTATTTGGGGACCCCCCCAGTAGACCTGACCGGTATTCAAACCCTGATCCACCATGCCACCATCAGTCCAGTTTATTGCGACGACGTCACCTTGGACCGGGGGTGTTTGCGGCCCCCAAAGTTACATTCCACTGTCCTAAAGCAAGCGACCATTGGAGTGGGTGTTAGGTTAAGTTAGTTTGTAAGTGGTACAGCCCTTGTTAGATATTGAATTGAAACCTTGTCTTTGTGCTTCAGTTGAACGAGTCCCTCATGTTTGTTCACAAGAACCTGGAAACCAAGCTGAACGGGTCGTACACCAACTCGGTTCTGCGCTCGGTCTGCGAGCGTGGCTTTGAACAGTGAGTGGAACAATATACTGGCTCTTTCGCCCTGGCCCCCACTTGGGGCGCACTCATGAGTGGAACAATATACTGGCTCTTACCCCCTGGCCCCCACTTGGGGCGCACTCATGAGTGGAACAATATACTGGCTCTTACCCCCTGGGCCCCACTTGGGACGCACTCATGAGTGGAACAATATACTGGCTCTTTCGCCCTGGCCCCCACTTGGGGCGCACTCATGAGTGGAACAATATACTGGCTCTTTCGCCCTGGGCCCCACTTGGGGTGCACTCATGATCGGGTCAAGTACACACTTTCAATTCAAAGTCAAATTGAATATGATGAAATATTCTCGAAGCCAATTGAATTTTAAGTTTGAATATTAAAAAAAAAAAGTTTAGTGTCGGATAGAAATATCATACTTAGCATAACTCTATAAATGTAGGTAGTCCTGTTAAATATAATTTACAAAAGTTATATTTCAAATATAATTATTTTAGATTATTTTGTTTGTTTGTTTGTGTGAACACCAATTTATGATGGAAATAGGCCTATCAGCGGAAAATGAGAATAATAAATGTAAACTCGTGTTTTAGATTTAACTTTTTCGGAGGGGAAGGCGGGGGTGGAGCAAAGCTTTGCAACTGTCAAAGTGAAAGCTTCGCACACTCCTCGATTACGCTCTTGTGTTAGGGAGGAGGAGGATAGAATTCAGAGGAAATGTAACCCCTCAATTGTGTGGAGGGAGAGTGGAAAACCCTTTAGGCTAGAACCACCACGCTGACCGAGATCCCTGTCACCAGCAATCCCGTCTGAACACGACTCGAGGGGGCAAAGTTCCTGTCTGGTCGGCTCATGGGCCGCAGTAACACGAGTAAACAAAACATCTACAGTATTTGAATAAGTTTCTTGAGCCAGCAGGCTGCTAAAGATGTTTCCACGGGTGTGAGACCCCTGCCTTGAACGATGTGAACACTTAAGTGGGTTGTAACCTTGTTCAAGAAGTGTTCATAATTGATACCATGAACACTCCATACTATTTTCAACCTACACTTGTTCAAGGAGTGATGGGCTCTTCAAATCCTTAAATTCTGAATTCAAAATAAATGTTTATAATATACTTTTTTAAATTTTCTAATCTGTATTCTTATTAGATTTATTACGCTGGTTAATAATTATATGACAAACCCGACAACCAAACACCAGATCAGTAATTTATCACTTGATGTGAACAAAATCTTAATTGAAGCTAAAAGGTGATGTTTTCCGACATTCAGAATTGTGGGTAAAATGGGGTATAGGGACAGTGGGGCCAACCAGGGAGAACCTCACGAGTCGGCTAACACGCGCTTGTTGTCCCCAGCTACGCTCTCCAGAGACTACACGGCTACACCACTCTCATGGAGGCTGTGTCGTGGTCGGAACTCATACCCACGCCGCTCGACGGCATGTGGACAGACAAGTAAGTCACAGACATCGCAGACTGCGTGTTCACCGTGAGTAGTGATGGGTCGAACCAGCTTGTTGACGCGAAAGAGTCGTTCATATGAGTAATATCGTTCACCGCATTGCTGGCTCGCTCCCAATCCCTTCACCCCTTCCCAAAGATAACCTGATGAGCGAGCGCTAACTAGTTCTCACAATTCCCGTTCCAAGCGTGCAAATCTGTCTCTTTCCTTTCCAACTTATGAACGAATTAAGTTTTATGTGTAATTTATCCGAATCCTGTTGTGTTTGATTCTTTAATTCTGTTACTTACTCATATTACTTATAATAATTAACCTTAGCATATAACATTTAGTGTCTAATTCACAGAATTATTTCTAAGTGATGTTAAGAAAAATTGTTAGTTTAATATTGTGGACAGTGCTGCTATCTAGTAACGATAGTAAGCATTTATAGTTGATTTTTTTTTTTAGTAGCGAACGAAGAACGACAGAAGAGTCGTGAATGACAAACACTCCTGACTCTTGCCAGAGCGGATGAGCGAGAGCGAAACAGTCTTGAGTAATGGTGGTGTGAACGACTCGCTCGCGAAGCGAGAGTCGTTCGTTCACAGCTCTCGTTCAAGAGTCGTTCAATTTGAATGACTCGCTCACGAGCGACCCATCAACTAACCGTGAGTGAAGTCACGCGCCAGAACTTCAAGCTTTGTCGCCCAACCCACCCGGCTACCAACATAATGGCTTCATAATTGCTTGTTTAAAAATTTGGGATGATTTTTCATGCAAATTATTTGTGTAGAGTGAAAATATTTGTACATTTAATGGTTTGTTTTGTTTGAAGTAGTAATTGTCTCTCCTCCAGGCTGAGGGAACTATGCAGGTACTATCTGTCAGAGTACGGAGCGACGAGGCTGTATGACTCGTGGTGGAACGCAGAGAACTATCCTCGTCTCGACATGATCGCCAACCTCTGCAGGTCACTTACACTTAGATGTAGTCTCCGACTGGTTAGGGCGCCAGTCTCGAAATAGACTGGACTTCTGTTTAAGAAGGCTGAGATCCAAATCTTCACAAAGGTGCACATGGGGTTGCCTTTCTACGCTAATGCGGGTATCTCCTCTCTAAGCCTACATATGAAGCCGGTGATGGCCAGGGTGCTAAACATGACGGTTGAAACTATGAAGCCGGTGATGGCCAGGGTGCTAAACATGACGGTTGAAACTATGAAGCCGGTGATGGCAAGGGTGCTAAACATGACGGTTGAAACTATGAAGCCGGTGATGGCCAGGGTGCTAAACATGACGGTTGAAACTATGACCCTCCTGCGATGCGAACGTAACGACTGGTTCTTGTCTCAATGTTGTGTAGAGGTGAAGGGGTGTTTCGAGATTGTCTCAATATTGTCGACAAGATCCTGTTGTACAAGCCTTCCGGAAAGAGGGGGGAGCTGCCGTTTGGTGTGGTCTACCGTTCCACGTGCTGCCCCTGTCAGTAGGCAAACTCAACAACCACCAACTACTCTGGTTTATATTTTTATATATTCTGTTTTTAAAAACTTATACACTTATTTTTATATTTTATTATACATATATTGACATTGTACATAATTTTCTTATTAGGACATTAAAGTTTAATGAATTGACAACAACTAACATTATTTGTAATAGAACACCGGGATAATTCATGGCTACAATCCTGCGGGGCACTTTCCTGAGGGATACTGGCGTCGACATTGTCTGGATAGAGGAGTAAAAAACAACACAAACACACTTTTAAGGACAAGCTTTCACTGACACAGACAACTTCTTCAGGTCAAGAACCCACCTCGGTGGCGTAGTTAGCTAACGTGCTTGTCGTGTAGAGCTCGACTGCCGAGGACGGGGAGATAGAGGCTGGAATCTCGGTCGGGTGAACTGGGAGTGGCTTTTCCTAAACGGTTTTCCACTCTCCCTCCACGCAAATGCGGATTCACTTCCTCTAATTCAACCTTCCCGATTTCTAACCCATTAGAGTAATTATTACGTAAAGCGTATAACCCGAACTGGTAGTAAGACGCGATGCTAAATAATATATATATAAAAATCAGGTCAAGAGAGTAGACTGATGCTCTTGGTTAACTGTCGGTTATGATTCCACGGTATAGATGGCAGCACGTGGCTCACCCGCACATCAACACTAGTGGACCCGCACCTTCAACCCCCACCCCTCCACCTCGGTCCCATTCGACACAATATCAAGTACACTGCACACCAACAGACTTGCAGCAATACACCACTGTGCACATGGTCAAACTATCACCCTTCATTTTGGGGGAAAAAATCACCTAAATCTACCTGCAAATCAAAGATACTGCCATGGGAACATGTATACGGGTAGACTGGAACGTATGTTCCGGGACAGACCATTGCTACTGCCCATCTTTATGATCTGGGCCAGCACCACTCGACAACGCGAGTCCATCCTGACTCACCTCACCCATATTTTATCCTCAAAACTTACCAGGAAAACATCCAACCCCTCACGGTCCATCGAGAACACCTACAACCCCTGTACATACCACCGAAACTATGCCACCACAGCTGTCATCCAATCAGCACAAAGAGGTCACTCCCACACAGCCTAGCCATTAGCGGAGAAAAGGATTATCTTCGATAACGGTGACCTTTGGGAATACAATCAAAAACTGCCAAATTCTTTTATCCAAAGCACTGATATGTGGTCAAATAAGACAAAGCTCAAAATAGCGGGTCGATCCATATCACCCTGGACTCCAGAAAATCAACAATATCTGCTACGTCAACCTTCCACCCCTATACAGAGCCACCAAGCGTAACCTATATTATTATTATTATTAGCACCGCGTCTTACTACCCATTCGGGTTATACGCACTTACGCTAACGTGTAATGGTAGGGTGATTGTGAGATGAAATGGAGGACCTACAGTTTAACGTGGAATCCGAACCATGGTGGAGGCCTGGCATTCCCCACATTCACAAGATGTCTTGTCAGAGGTGAAGGAAGGGTTTGGTAATCAGATAAATCTTTGCCGGGACCGAGGATTGAACCCCGGCCGCCAGCACAGAAGTCTGACACCTTACCCCTAGACCGCCAGGTCACCAAATATATCTATCTATCTAATCCAAGTGCTGCCATCTAGACAGTGAAATAATAACTGACAGTCAACCAACTCTGGTGACCTGAAGAAGTTGCTTGTGTCAGTGAAAGCTTGCCCTTAAAATGTGTTTTATCTAAACGATGTGTGCACCAGTATCACATATGTTAGTGGAGCGACTAAGTCTCCTAATTTAAAACACGTCATGAACATTGAACCTATTGCTAACACAGATTTATTTAAATCTAAATAATGGTTATTAATAGAAGAAAGAAGACAAGACAAAACTATAAAAACTAATTCTGTTGTTTGAGGTAATGGATGACAACACCTTTACATTAGTCGTTTCTATATGAGTTTGGGTATTGCGTGCAATTGTTTATTATAAGATAATGTGAGGGGGAAATGATGGAGGAGGGTTCTAGTTGATCCACTCCGCCGTGCCCCGATGCTCCGGCTTGGCCAAGCCCCTGGGCCGTGCGCCCCTGTGTCTGCTCCAGGTGGCCTCGGCCACGCCCCCCACCAGCCCCACCAACAGTCCGATACCCAGCAGTAGGAAGGCGGAGTATACGTCGGAAAGACGAGCGCTGTTGAACGTCGAGTACACCTGGCAGTAGGGCATGGGGGCCAGCATCTGGTTCTGGACCAGACTGAGGGCCCCACTCTCGCGCATGCTCAGGAGACTGCAACAAAACACATCACACTAAGGTACGTTTTACTTTACTTGATTTGTTCCATCAAAATTATTAACTTTGTTTTATTAGGAAAATTATCTTATTTATTATTTATTTAATTATTAAGGTTTTCAAAATCGGTTCATTTATTTATTTAATAATTTAAAATGGATGTAAAAATGTTTAAAATTGGTAGTTTATAAGAAACCGATACTTTCTCCCCGAAAAAGCCAACTCTTTTTGTAAAATTTGAAGAAAAAAAATGTATACTGATTAATTTTTATCTAATTGTGAATTTTTAAAATGTTTATTGGTAGTATAGTAAGAATGTAATTTATATATATACAGGGTGGCCCACGGAAAAGTAATCCCCCTCCTATATTCAACAGGTGCCTCACTCTGAATTGGAGGAGGTCAATCCCTCTCCACCCATATTGTGACAAGAAGAATGATAATAATAGTAAAAATTAAAGTATTAATGCCTAGTAATATAGTTATTATAATAGTCATAGAAAATGTGAAAATAACATTCATTGAGATGGTCCAATTCTCAAAATGATTTACTGGAATTCTACCCCCCACCCCCGTAAGAAATACCTGTACATGCCTGTGCTTTACACTAAATTAAGTTTGTTTCTGACATTTTAAAAATATAGTCTTTCCATAGTCGCCCGTTCATCCGCCACCCAAATACATTTGGCTACTTTGACAATAAATTTAAAAGTGTATTTTAGTATAGTAGTGTATTGAGCGTCTCAACCCCTTACCTCACTGGTTTGTTCCGAGAGTGTACATTTACAATCAGACAGGTCGGTATGAAACCGGTGGTACATGTCCTGTCGTAATAAGATTATTACCTTTAAGACTCTAATTAAAAATAAAGGTGATTGGTTTGTTTTAATATTTTCCTGCGTTATCTACAGCACAGGAAAGTTAACTGACTACAACCATACCTGAACTTCTGGAGGCTATACCTGAGGTTGATCACTACAACCATACCTGAACTTCTGGAGGCTATACCT
>CABFOV010010274.1:0-16699 GCA_902141375.1 Timema poppense
TGTAAGTTATTTTATACTGTGTTAGACTGTGACTGCGTTGTGCGTGTGGATGGATGCCTGTCTGTCGCTTGGCTGATACGCACAACGGTTTATATATGATATACCCCTTGCACCTTTCTTCCCTTCGTCAACAGTGTAACGACTAACTAATAGAGAGAGTCCTGGCGACAGGTGTTGTGAAGGCTAGGTTCTTATTGGTATAGGGAATTAGCGTCTTCGCCAAATACTGCGGAGTTGTTCCTTTTAACAGGAAATATGGTATAAAAATATATTTTAAAGGTGTAATCCTTTTCACATTATTTCTGAGAAGCGCATGTTTCTTCATGGATGAATCTTAATAGGATACTCTACATATATTACTTTAAAAAAAATTACCTTCATCCATGACTTTTTTTAAATATAATTTAGAGTAATTCAAACCAATATCATTACAGCAGATGTGGTTTGTTGATGATTCCCCCCTTAGTTTCTCGAGTGGTGTTAATCACGATTACCTTGGGTCCGAACACGAGGCAGAGGGTTCCGGTAGTGCAGAAGATGATGAACACCGAGATGATGATGAAGGAAGCGTCCTGTTTGTCTGAGAGCACGAAGGATATGGCGGCCCCCATCACACACATGATGACCACGTTGTACACACTCATGCCCACATACTTGCTATCATTGAGCGCCGGAATGCTCACATGACGCGTCTCCCACGCCAGGAACGCGCCGAAGATCTGACGAACATAGTAAACAAGTGACATTGTCTTGGTGAAAGGGGCATGTCACTCAAGGTCCCAGGAAACCTACATTTACCCCGTTCAGTGGCCGGATGGTCTAAGGCGTTACTATAGTATTAGACTGACCTGATCACAGGAAGATCAGGGTTCGAATCCAGGTTGGGTTCCTGAGAGTGGTTTTTCCTAAATGGTTTCTCACCTTCCACTTAATCATGGGTAGATTACCTCTAAAATCCTTCCTTCCTCATCCTTACTCCATTAGAGTAATCATTACATAACCTGAACAGGTAATAAGTCACGGTGATAAAGTGATAAGCTGAGGATGTCTCTGTTTTCCTCTCGAGGTTGTTTCAATAACTACACACTTCATTCTTTACCCAGAAAACATTCTCCTATTTCAATACAGCTCGTCGAATAAAGGGGTCTGTAAATAATTAATAAAATGAGTCTGTCTGTCTGTCTGCCTGTCACGAGCAATGCCTGTCAACCGTCGCACGCACAGGTAGCACATTTTAACCGTCCGTACACCCTGTGCATCAAAGCTGGAATGTTGAAAGTTTGATTATAACTGGGTTGGGCCCCTGGCAACGCAGGGCTTAGGGCTACCTTCATTGTACAGTCATTAAAATAACAACATTTCCCAAGGGGAGTTTGTAAAGCAGGGCCCATGTATGATTGACCAACTGGAGACAACATTCTGCCAACAAGGCTCAACAAAGGAAGAGATTACATGTATATCTATAAAGAATTGTTTACACATTGATCCCATAGGAGCAGCCGAGCACTAATCCGTGTATGTGTGTGTGCTCACCATGAGAAGTCCCTTGTAAGCGTATATGGAGCTGACAAAGATAGTCATCCTCTCACTCTGGCAGTATTCATTCTCAGGAACTATCATGATGTCTTCACTGGAAGGATGAGGCTGGAATAACAACCTCACATTGCTTATAACAGAATATCGAGCACACTACTCTTCCAGTAACACTGTGTGGAGGGACTCACGTAAGGCTCCATCTGCTTGGTCTCCCGGTAGAAAGGGTCGGTGACCTGCCACGTGGTCATTATGGCGAGGTCAATCACGAGAAGAACTCCCACAACCATGAACAGTTGGTAGTCCTTGATAACCTGGGAACACACGGGGCACTGGTACTTTACTGTCGGCACACTGTCCTTGCGGTCAGTACACCTGGCACACTGTCCTTGCAGTCAGTACACCTGGCACACTGTCCTGGCAGTCAGTACACCTGGCACACTGTCCTGGCAGTCAGTACAACTAGCACACTGTCCTTGCAGTCAGTACACCTGGCACACTGTCCTTGCAGTCAGTACACCTGGCACACTGTCCTTGCAGTCAGTACACTAAATATTCTTTATGAATACTTTCTCCTCACTTTTTGACAGAATACTCTATTCCGAATACTCAACGCGCACTTTCTAAACTCGAGGATATATTGACTCACGACTCACAAACTATACTCCAATTTTCTTAAACATGTTTTTTACTTCATACACAGTTAACTTTTTGTTATTTTGTATGTATTGATAATATCTACCACAAGTGACCGCTGCAGATCTCATGACTTGACGTATGCACACGTAAAAGTAGTACTAGTAACATTCCAGTAGTGATTGGTGTTCACCAAAACGAGAATGAATTTCAAGAACTACGTTATAATTCATCTATAAATAAGAAGGAAGCTACAGCATAATTCATCTATAAAGATGAAGGAAGCTACAGCATAATTCATCTATAAAAGATGAAGGAAGCAACAGTATTGAGGAACCCAAGTTATCATAGTTACAAATAAACCTAGCTAAAGTCCCGAGATCAGACTCCTGATAGTTTAAACAAGCGGCATTTATTCGGAGACATAGAGCCACCTCCCTTCCTGCTAGAGCACCCTCTTTCCCCTGCAAAAAACACCTACACAAGTTCACAAATACAATTTCAGGGAATAGAATGTCCTATAGCGGCCATTTTTATTGTACAACTTTTGGGTTGTCATCAAATGATAACCCTATGTCAGATGTGAACTTATCGAATATAATATGATAACGTATTTTTAGGTATCAAATTACTCATAAAAACGGTTTAAATTTAAGTTTATATTTGTATTTCAATAAATATAAAGAATAAACTCATTATATTTACCATTGATTTATTTCTGTTACTATTCTACCAAAAGCAAAGAAACTCTCGCATTGCTCATATTGCATGCCCTCGCATATGCCTTGTGAACAGTGTATTTATAATAATATATTCCACAAGAAGTTGTGTCGTGTGTACCTAACCCACATAAATATAATCCATATCGGTGTTTGGGACACAAAACCATACCATTTAACGTCATTACGAATTATTTATTCTCATGTATTAGATAGTTTAATGTTAAAAATAATATGCATTTACATTTCAAAACTTGGCAGAACATGACTTGTTTAGTTACATTTTTCTGGGAATGGAGCACCAGCGACGAGAGAAAATGAACAAATAGATGGTGCAATTTTAAAACCATCTTTAACGCGATACATAATTTTTGTGTTAGAAAATAATCTTTTATCTGTAAAAGTACCGTAATAATTGTTTATTGGTTACCCCGGATATGAATCAAGTTATTTATGTTATTTATGGGTTACTATTCAATTTTTCAAAATCATGTGCGTGGTAGTTAAATTACATATAAAACTTTTGGTAAAATTGTAACGTGTAAATTTAATAATTTTTATGTTTCGATTTTACACTAAAAATAAAATTTATAATCATTAATCTTACACATACAAATATATCCCCACTAACAAAGTCAATGCTTCAACTATTTTAGAATAAAACTGAAACAAATGTTCTCAAGTCTCGGAGGAAAATACCAAAAAGGTTGATAGGATGGACTTGCGCGATGATGATTCGGACAAAGACACGTTGATGAACGACACACGCTCTCTTTTGTATAAGTTGCACTACCCCGTTTGGGCTGAACCAGTTGGTGATGTCTACAAACAGGATTCTGATGAACTGGAATACTTGTATGATCCAATGCGCCAGAAGGAGAATCAACGCCAACAATTCGAGATGACGGAGAAGGCTTCTGATGACGTAAAAAAAGAAACCATTGGAGTTACAGGAAAAAAGGATATACGAGTAGGAGAAATCGAAAAGGAGGATCCTAATATGAATAAAGGCCAACTTCCTGCGGCTTTTTACTCTTCTGATGAAAGGAGGAAAAATATGCTCCAGATTGCCAAACTCAACAAGGAGGTTCAATCCCTTCTCGAAAGGAACAGCTTACTCTGCCCTTTGTCAAATAAGGTTTGCAAGAAGGATAAGGCTGTGTTGGTGGCAAAGTTAAGTAAGCGAAAGAAACAACTCAAGGATTTTATGAAACGTTTAAGAGACAAAGATGTGGTGAGCCAATCGAGCCTGGCCAACAAAGATAAACAAGTCGAAAGGTCCGGAGACTTGAAGGATTCAAGACAATCGATTTTACCGACGAAAACTACCCAAGATGAAACGTCAAAAGAAACTCAGATCAACAACTACAAATCTAATAAACTACTGAAAGAAAAGCAAAGCGAAATTACACGGTTAAAAAGGAGGATAACTCAACTTGAAGCTGATAATACAAAGCTGAGAGATGGGAGAAGCATAGATCCTGATGATGGGTCGAGTGAGCCGAGTGCCCAGGAGCGAAGGAGGATCATGAAGTACACAATAGGCTCTCAAATTCTCCCAGACGGTCTCCAGGAGATCACGAGCCAAGTGGACTCAATCAGTTATAAGATTCTCGATAGTAACGTTGACATCCATAGTAGATTAGAGGACATCACCAACAAGAATTACGTCCTGCAGCGCATCGTGCAGGACCTCATTGATAAGATCAGGCGCATACACGACGAGATGACCACGAATAAGATGGGGTCAGGATTAGAAGAACTTGAGTCGGACCGGATCATGTTCGACAAGGAGCGGAGACACGCGGCTGAGCTAGACTCTGAGAGGGGCAAGAGAATAGAGCAGGAGACCTTGGCGATAAAACTAGGTCAGGAGGTGCTCCTTCTGAAGAGGAGTCTACTTCAGATGAAGGAAGCGATTTGCGAGTACAAGGCTCTCGGAGCCGACGTCATGTCAGACCTTGAAAGGATTCTTAGAGATCATGAAAGCAAGGATGGGACAGATGATGCCTTGCAAGGATTCGAATCCGTCGGAATACTCCGAGGATTGGTGAAGCGATTATTGAAGGATGGTAAAAGCATATCGGACAGGGTCAACGCCACGATCGTCTCACTTAAAGAGTGTGAGGTACCACCGGTGAGGGACTACGACAAGGATAACCTTCTGGAACAAGTCTCGAAAGTCAAGGCAATGGTGAGGAGAGAAATTCAAGAAAGGATGAAGGAGAAATTGAAGATCCTGAAACTGCAGGAGCTTGTGTTTGTCTTGTCGAAGGAGATAGAAACCCCTTCTCACAAACACTTGGAGGTCACTCCTGGAAGATTGGTAACCTGCGTTGAGGATTGTAGGGAGCAGATTCGGGAAATGGTTGAAAGTATAGAAACCTCCTTGAAACACCTGGAAGAAGCTGGATATTGCAATGCAACGTAAACATTCATACATTTTGTGTCAATCGTATTTGTACGAGTAATCTATTTGTTAATTTTTTAATAAAATATTGAAACTATAAGTTTTTTACAAACAAATATGTAGTAATGTTTTACATATCTGACGGGCATATTTTAAAAGCATTACAGCATTTCTTTATTTTACAGAGTATCTCAGTTTTTATTGCTTGAATAGATGTAAATGTCGGTTGCCATTGTTTTATATGTTAGTTAGCATCTCAAAGATACTCTCCATTTACCTTGTAAGCTTACCTTGCTTAGATCCACTATGGTGTAGCTTATAAGATAAGGTCATAGTGTAATCAGTCAAGGTAAGACTAATGTACATTTTATTTATTTTATGTATTTTCTATAAAGACAGTGACACAATTATTGGAGGTAATATTGAATTTAAGGAATAAACATAAGCTTTATATAAAAATAGTTTCTTACTATAGTGCATAAATGAGGGGTGATCGCGGGACCTTTAATGAATGTAAAAGTAGGTTGGGGTCCCAAAAGGTTACCGACGTCTGAGCTTCTTTAACGCAAAGGTAGTGGCCCCAGTTTAGAAAACCGAGATTAGCGGCCGGAGGGTTCGCTATGCTGACCACTTGGCACCTTCTATCCGCAATCATCACCAAAAGGTGGTGGCCACTCGGTCGGTATGGTTTGATCCCGGACTGACGCCATTGAGTTTTTTTAGAGCTGGCTATAACGCGTACTGACCTAGGTTATGTCTGCTAGTGCTGGATCATGGTAAAGGAATATTTATTCTCCTATTTCCGTGATTTATGTCTCTTATAGCACCGCGTCTTACTACCCGTTTGGGCTATACGCTTAATTACTAATTACGCAAATGGGTTCGGAATGGAAAGGTTGAATTTAGAGGAAGTGAACCCACATTTTCGTGGAGGGAGAGTGGAAAACCATTTCGGAAAATCAACCCAGTTCATCTGACCGATTAGAACCTCGATCTCCCCGTCCTCGGCAATCTAGCTCAACACGAAACAAGCGCGTTAGCTAACTACGTCACTCAGGCGGGTAAATTCACAGATAACTTTGTTTTAGCAGCACAGGAGAATAATTAGTGATGTTTATACATAATCATAGGAAATAATAGCGTGGAAACGTTGGAGGGGTTTGAAGTTGCTGCTATCCTCTCCCAAAAAACAGTCATATCACCCTAATGTTGATATTTGAGAGTGTAGTGATAGATAAGGCATTATTTTGTGGCACTAGCTAAACAAAAGTGTACCTATATTGTTGTTTTGTAACCATAACATTAGTCAGTGTTGTACAATAAATCACACATTTAAAATTCAAGAGTTGCTTAAACAAAACTTTTGGAAAAAAACATACGTAATTAAAAAATGCAAGCTCATAGAACTGAGCAGAAACAAAACATCAACTCGATTGTAAATGATTTTAAAAAGGGGCTAGACAAAATATTGGAATGTGATAAGCTAGAAGAAATAAAGTTATGTGATGAAAATGTTGGATTGGTTCAAAGTTCAGGATCTGAAAATGCTTTATCTCCCAAACGGAGCTCTGACCGTAGCCCTAATGTATCGGATAGGACCCCGACTCAAAATCGTTATTTAGACTATTCATCTCAGAAACGTATCGCTGATAGACGCCTTAATTCACTAGTTAATGTATCCCCTAAGTCATTACATTTAGATCCCATGCAGTGTAGTCGTTTACAAAATTTATCTCCTAAAGATTTAATTTTACCTAATTCTCAATCAAAAGAGTTGACCTCATCCCCCAAAGATACCATTCGTAGTGTCAAGCCAATATATTTAGATTTAAAGCAACGCAGTAATTTATACACTTTAACACCCAAATCCACCAGTCCAACAATTAGGACAGTAGTTTTGGATCCACCGACATGCAGTACTACACCTATGTTATTATGTTTGGATTCACTGAGATGCAATCCTACAAATAGGCCTAGGTCAGTAGGTTTGGATCCTCCAAAACGCGGGCCTGCATCTAGGCCTAGGTCAGTCGGTTTGGATCCTCCAAAACGCGGGCCTGCATCTAGGCCTAGTTCAGTAGGTTTGGATTCACCTAAACGCATTCAATTTGACACATTACCAATTCATCAAAATGAAGTTAAATTAGATAATCCAGAAATTCAACGAGCCCAAGAGGAAAGAGACCAGTATAAGTTAAGAATGCAACATTTCGAAAAGGAGTTTAATAGGGTGAAAAATCAACTCTCACTTTACGAAGGTCTTAACCCTGATGAGTTGTTAAAATATAAGGAAGAAAAAACAAACCTAGAGGCCAACAACAAAGTTTTGGAAACGCGTTTGAACATAATTAACAACGAAAAGAACCAGCTACTCGATTCGATACAAAAAATGGACCGAGACACCCGAGGAGATTTGATGAAGAAAGAGGCCACAATACTGGAACTGAAAGGACAGTTGCGAGACAGGGACAAGATAATAAGAGAAGGGGAGTTGGAGATAGTTAAGTTGAGATCAATCATCAAAGGCCTTAAAAGTGAACTGAAGGAAACTTCAAACCAAGTTCTTCATCTGGAGAAAAAAATTAGTTCTCGAATAGAAGAAGAGAACCGCAAAATTAAAAAAATCCATGAATTCCTTGAAAATATGATGAGTCAGTTGGAAGAGCAACACAACAAGAACCATTCTGAAAAAGAAATTCAAGTTCCAGGTGAGCTAACTTCTCCCCATCTCGACAGGAGCACGTTGGTTCTATCCGCCGAAAATACACCATTTCCACCAGATGTGCTACATGAAATTGAGGAAATTAAAACACAATATGAAAAAGTTTTAGACGAAAAGGAAAGTGAAATAAATTTTTTGAAAATGCAAGTAAAGGTGGGAGTAAATCTGCAACAGCAATACAATAACTCCTTTAAAGAAACTGAAGCCCTAAAAAGCCCCGGAGAATCTAAAAGAGACGAATCTATGAATGCATCAGGCGAAAAGAAGAAAGAACTGGAGAAAATGATTATGGAGCAAGAGGATATCATTAAAAGGCTTAAGAATAAACAACTTGAGAACAGTTTGTCACACGATACGGAGTTGGCAAACTTAAGAACAAATATTGAAACCTTATCGCGCAGTAACGAGAAGTTGGTTGAGCAGAAGACAGAGCTTGAATTTCAACAATGTCAAAGCCTGGAGGATATCGATGAAGTCAAATTACTTTTACAAAACCAAGAGAAAGAGTGCAAGGTGGCTTTAGACTCTAAAAACGATACCATTTTACAGTTGAACACCAAATTAGAAAATATGAACCAATCTGTTGCAAATAGTAACCATATTGTTGAAGTGCTAAAAATGACCCAGAGTACACAGGAGAAGGAAATTAAAGAAAGTAGTAACCGAATAGATTTTTTGGAAACCCAGCTTATCGACAAGGAAAGCATCATTGCAAAATTAAAAAAAGAGCTGGATATCTCCACAAATAAAATAAAGGAGATGGAATCGGATCAATATAAAGAACCATTAAAACAAAAATCATCTTCTCCACAGTCCCAGGGAATCGGAATTCCAGCGATCCACATCTTGGACCTCACAGGAAGAGTTGAAGAAACAAGCGACATACTTAATAACTACGACCGTGAGTGGCACAAAAAACTTGAAAATATCACGAACCAAAATTATCTCCTCCAATACACAGTGTACGAGCTCACAGATAAGGTGAAGCGGGTTAAGGAAGAAGTGATTGGGATGAGGAAGGAGAAAGACGTTGAAGATATAAAATTAGGACAGAAGCTCCTTGAAAGGGATCAGCAGCATGCGGAATCTATCAATTTAGAGAAGATAAAAAGGCTCGAAAAAGAAACTCAAGCGATGAAGCTAGGAAAAGACGGGGTACTCCTGAAACGAACGATAATGCACCTGAAAGACATCATTTGGGCCTGTAAAAGTATGATAGGCGAAGTGGCTCGTGATCTTGAAAGGTTCGTCAAAGACCTCGAGGACAAATCAGATACAACCGTCGCGAAGATGATCCGAGACGTAATAGGTCGGTTGACTGCAGGCGAGAAGATGATCTCGGAGAGAGTTGACACGAGGGAATCACCACTTCCTGAAGAACAGGAGAACAAAGGGAAGACGGTCGATCAGGACAAGGAAGAGCTTCGTCAGCAAGTTTCGACAATAAAGGAGATGATGAAAGCTGAACTGAAGGAAAGGTGGAATGAGAAGTTGAATATCCTTGAACTAGAGGAGATCGTCGTTAATCTGGAGGGTAAGATCAATGCCTACTTGTTCCCTGATAGTAAGGGGGAGATCTGCAAGAGAGAAATGAACTGCTGTGTCGGGACGTGCAGGGAAAACCTCCTCAAAATGAGAGAAGGTATTGAGAACTCGTTGCAAAACTTAAAATCTCTGTTGATGCTCAATCTCTAAACAAATTTGGATAGCAACATATATATTCATACTACCAACCTTATATGTTTATATAAAAACTAAATGTCTGAGCATTATATTGTTTTGTGTACGGTTTAATATTATTTAGAGTTCAAAGTTCATGCGTTTCCTGTAGCACTACCGTGAATTTATTAAATCTGTTAAAATAAATGTTATTTTTCTTAATGTATCTTTATTGTATCTATGCAATTATTTTACAATATGCATTTTTAATCATGCCCGTATCTCATTAATATTAACATGAACTAAGCTTATAGGCAGCAACCCTATTTGTTTGTCCCCTAAATTACACATGATTAGAGCACATGCTTATTACAAAACCTTCCGAAACAAATGTGTGTTTATGAAAATATATAATGGCAGTTATTCAAGTATTGCCAGAAAGCTTTTCTTTGGCATGGTAGGTTGAGGTAAGGTTCAAATCCAGGATTAGTGCGATGAGAGAAGTTTAAAAAGATCTGATTTTCACCATGGTTTGGAGGTAGAAGATTTTATGTTAATAATGAGTGGGTTTGACCTCTTGAGAGGTCCAGTACACGGTATCTTTAAATCTTTTCTGTAGTAATAATATTTATGAAAAAGCACAAATGACGACGAAATGGGGGTGTTACTGTAATTATTGACACCAATTTACTCCTTGTCAAGTGAATACAGAAATGGAGCAAATAAAAACGGCTGATAGTAGGTGTAAAGCTATGGGATTTCTATACTTGCAGATTTGCACGTTTTAGTGAATCAAGACTCGCACATAACAATATAATCTATTGTTTAATAATAACCATGGATGCAATTAGTTTTCCTTGCAACAAAACAAACCAAATTTACAAGTGCATTTTACAGTCAGTTTTTTATGTGACAACTTTATATCACAAATCAAACAAAAATTGGCAACACTAAACCAATGGCGGCCGAAGAATCAAACGCGCTCAATAAACAAATTAATTTGCTTCAAAGTTCAATCAAATCGAAGGACAGGTCTATAGAAAGAAAGGATAAAGATATAGCTGAAATTCAAAAAGTTCTTAAAACAAAGGAAGTATTAATAAACAGACTGAACCTTAATATAACTGAGAAAGAAGAGGAAATTCGCAATTTGAAATCGCAACCTTTAAGCCTCAAACATGACATTCTTCCTGCACTGCAAGAAGATACACCGGTCAGTGATAAGACCGTTACTGCCCTTGAGAACGAGCTGGAAGAAAGTAAAACTGAACTACAAAATATGAGATTGGGAATTTCGGGGCTGAAAAACTATATAAAAGTTGCGTATAGAAATGAATTGAACAAATTGCGATTTGAAATCGTTGAAAGTGTCAAAGAAAACAAGAACAAACTTGTAGATTGTCTAACCGTGACTGGAGACAGACCCAATCAGACGCAATCAGACTTGATTGAACAAATGAAACTAAACAATATCAAGCTTGAAGAGGAAATAGAGCAAAACAATGCAACTATTAACAAGCTCCAACACATATTGAATGAAAGGAAAGATTATTCAGAACGTCTAGATGAAATAGCCGAGCAGGAGGCAACCATAGGCTATCTTCAAGAAAGTTTGCAAGAAAAAGAAAATGAGTTATCTAATATCGAGTTGAAAACATCGATGGCCTTTGAAGAGAAAATTACCTCTCAGCAAAATGAATTGGCCGAAAAGGAGAGAACTATCAGCCAACTTAGAAAAGACTTGCTTGAGAAAGGAAATGTTTTACCAAATTATCACACAGACATTATGAAAACCATAAATGAAATCAGCGTTAAACTGCAAAACGATTTGTCTAAAAAGGATGAAGAGATAAATCTACTTAAAAAAGAGTTAAAAGAAAAAGAAACGATACATTCAGAAGAAAAAGATAATAGGAAGAATTTAGAAATAAAAATGCAACAAATGGTGGACATAGTTACCGATGTTCGAGAGCAAATAAGCGAGAAAGAAAAACTATTGACGAACAAACTTCAAATATTAAAAGAAAACAATTCTGGACTTAAAAAAGAATTATATGAAAATAAACTTATGATAGAACAACTTAAGGCTGAATTAATAAACAAAGAAAGAGCTCTACAAGAAAGTGACACAGGATTTTTTGAAACCTCACAAGAAAATATCGCTAAACTTAAAAGAGAGTTAGATGAAAAGGAAAATACTATAATACAACTTCAACATGAACTACTAGACACAAAAAAAAGTTTACAAAATATAAATATTTCTAAAACTATTGAAGAAAGCAAATCTGAACATGAAAATAAAATGTCGGAACAAGAAAATAAAATGTCTGAATGTGAAAATAAACTAGCCGAAATGGAGAAAACCAACACCCAACTTAGAAATGAGTTAAATAAAATATATTTGCAAGACGTAGATATCAACATTTTGAAAACCGTGGAAGACATCAATCTAGAATTTCAAAATAAATTGTCTGAAAAAGAACTCGTAATCTACAAACTGAGTAAAGTTTTGGATGAAAAAGAAAATATGTATTCAAAAACTATTAAAAACATGAATAAGGAAAACACTTTTCTTCATCGTGAACTTTCTGAACAAAAGAAAAATATAAACCAAACTAGAAATGAATTCATTAAAGCAGATATTGTAGTGAAACGTTTAGATTTAGGTGAAATGAGTAATTTGGAAAATAACAAAGATAGATTCGAAAATAAAATGGAAGAAAAAGAGGCGATAATAAATAAACTTGAAGAAGAGTTAAGGAAAAACAAAACACTGGTTTTGAAAATAGATAAAAATAAAGAAATAATGGATGATCTTCAAAATAAATTATTTAAACAGGAACTAGTGATCAACCAATTACGTAAAGAATTAAATAATAAAGAAAATGAGTACTCAGAAAACTTGAAACTAATCAATGGCGTTACACCCACAAAAGAGTTAGAGAACAAGGATAAAACTATTATCCAAGAAGAAATGAATGAGAAAGAAAATAATTCTTTAATTAGTATCCGGTTGGAATCTTTGATCTTTAATAACGGAAACAAATCAGAAAGTGGACATTCAGAAGCTGAAACAGTAAATAAAGACCAGACAGTCCAAGAAACGAAGACGATGCTAGTGGAAAGAGCTACAGGAAGTTTTGAAACACTATCAGATAAATGTGTGATGAATGGTACGATGCAAAACCTTTCACAAACGCAGACGTATCCATTTGTTAAAGCAGATAAATATGTCCAGGTAATAGATAAGAAACGACAAGAACTTGAAATATTGGTCATGGGAAAACATAACCAAATTACAATTTTAGAGAATGAGCTGCGGAAAAAAACCTCAATAATAGAACACTTGGAAGACGAGGTTAAAAGTCACGGGCGTAGGATTGCCATTCAGCAAAAGGAACTGGAAATTTTAGGTTTAGAAAATTTAAAATTGGTTGAACAGAGTGCCGCTTTGGAAACAGAAGCATACCAGAATATTATCGATATTCAACTGTTAAAGAAGCGCTTGGAAGACAAGGATAGTGTGTTGAAATCAGTCTTGGGAAAGAAGAGTAGACACATTTCAAAGTTAAATGCGTTCATAGCTATTTTGAAAGAATCTGTTGCCAGTGATAAACACTATGTAAAAATGTTGAAACAAAAGCAAGGAGAGCATGAGCAGCGTTTGGCAGAAAAGCTAAATAAAATCGAGTCATTGAAATCCCATATGGACATTTTAAAGCGAAATCAAGAAATTCACAAGAGTAAAATTAAAGAAAACGATTCTGAAATAAAATCGCCCACATCAGTAAGCCCTTATTCCCCTACCAAGGAATATTTGGACTTTGAAATCTTGATAAAAAACGTGGATGTAAAAGAAAGTGCTTTTAGAGAGTCTTTGAAGAAAAAAGATGAAGTAATTGCGCAATTAAATAACCGTATAAGTACTCTGAGTAAGGAAGTTGACTGTGGAAAACGCACAATAAATATTTTGAAAGAAAAACAAGCCACACAAGCAAACTTTACGAGAAATAACAATACCGGTAGTGTAATTGATTTGTTCAAGCAACCCAAGGAAATGATGAACTCGAAACATCATTCAGAAGGGGAAAATAAGTATACGAAATCAAAAACTATTGATATCATTTCAAGAACTAATATTCCAGCAGAACCGTCCCACGTAGAACTAAGCAACATGGTTCCCGATAATACTAAGTACCTATGGCTTAGCAGACTCCAAGTACTTTCCAACCAAAATATAGAGTCCGAACAGCTCATACGTGATCTTACCACTCAAATAAAACGGGTAAGGGAAGAAGTGACGGAGATGAGGATTGAGAAAGAGATGGGCGACATAAAAACAAATCAGCAATCCCTTGAAGCAGACAAAAAGCACGTGGACTATTTAGGTGCAGAGAAACAACTAAGGCTGGAGAAGGAGGCCTTAGTAATAGATCTCGAAAAAGAGGTCCTCGTCTTCAAGTTAAATAATTTGCAACTGAAAAATGCAATATGGGGGTGCAAGCTTATGTTGGATCAGGTGATATCGGAGCTTCACAATATACACCACAGAAGCTTCGTTTCGAGCAGGACCGCATCGGAACCTTCCATGTTGGACATTGACACAAAGCTGAGACGTGTCATCGGGCATCTCAAGGAGCAAGGAAGAATGATGTGGAAAATGGTGGATATGGATGGTTCATCCATCATAGGGGGGGACAATGCAATTGGGAAGGTTGACGGACGATACAATCCTGGAAGAAAATGATAATAGTTACTACAAGTTAATAAACTTCTCAACAGGAGCTGCTTGAAAAGTGGTGCTTAGGTATTTGTAATAACTTTCTGTAGTTCTTAAATATTATATACATATATGCACAGTGAACTTAGCGGTAAATAATTATTAGTAAAACCATTTCCGATAAACTTATTATGATCCGTTTAAACTCTTTTACAGTTTGCTAAAAACCTGACAATTCCATACATTTTTAAAATTATTTCTAAAAGGTGTGTTTCTAAGGGTACAAAATCAATATTTAGAATATGCCACGCATTGGAGGCGAGGGAAGGTCTAGGGAGGCAGAACTTTCAAGATACGTTTGTATTCAGAACAAGATTATCTATATTTAAATATATTTTTAAACTAATTTTCCCATACAATCAGGTTTTACTTCTGGGTCCCCCGTGGAGTAAACTGGTGGGAAAAAGGGTCGCAAGTTAAATCCCACTACAGTCAACATGAGTGTGTCATGTGCACTTATGTAGCTGTTGCTCCAGGTAGGATGATTCCGAACTCACCAAGGAGCGCGTTATACTGCGGTGTGTGACAAGGGGAACGTCGGGGGTAACTGGTAGCTGAAATGGATCACTTGTCCTACTTAAGAGACTAGGATGAGGAGGGTGGATATATATCATACTAGCTATTCAATATTAAGAATGAGGTTAGTCTCTAGGAAATGCACCATCGTTCGCCGTGAAATGGAACGATAAGATAAAATGCAGATGAACTCTCCATCTTTGCAACTGGTTGAGCCCACTACATTATCCAGGTCCTTTTGGATATTATACTCGATTTGCTCCGGTGAATTTTCTTTGCAAGTGGCTGTAAACTAACGTAATTCCAGCGCTTTTTTAAAATTAAAAATGTGGGGAAATTGTGCAAAATTTACTTAAAATAAAAAAATCTAGCTCTATCTATGTTATAACCAATGGAGAAACGACAAAGTGTAATAGGACGAAACTTGTGGATCTCGCCAAATCCGTGGCTGCTGGTGCGGTCCGTGTTTTGATAGGTCTTACCGTTTAGCCACAAGATACCTCCAAAGAAAGGTCCGCATCGACTTTTTGAAATGTTTCCAGTTTTTTTTTAACCTTTTGTAATTTTCCCGTCGATTACAGGCTAGACGCTATAAGTTGGCCAAATTTCAAGTTTCTATCTCATCTGGAAGTGGGTAAAGATTAATGTCAGTGAGTGAGTGAGTGAGCCATGTGGCTCTATAGTGGTATGACAGGGAATAAGTTGTGGGGACGAATTATTTGAAGCCCATTGGGGTTCTGTCCCAGTTATACAACAGTTTTCACATCTGACCATTAGGTTGAGGTCTCAACATACACTTCTCTTTGGGTTTGAATCTCCGGCGGAACTGAAATGGGTTATTTCCGCGAATATAAGTTGAGTGCATAGATACAAGAGCACTACACGGTTATTACATTCTTACTTCTCAGGGAGGAAGCAGCGTTCCCCCATTTACCCTTTCACTCCACCTATCGGAATCAAACATACATCAGGTAGGTCCCAAGTTTGCAAGACGGCAAACCAGAGAAGAAAGTACCTACCTTTTTGTTGAGTTTTACATCCGTGAATATGGAGTGGACCCTCCACGTCTTGGAGAACATGGACCCGAAGGCCAGAAGAGAAGCCCGCCATGAGCAGCCAGGCCCGCGCCGTGCAGATGTAGGGGAACGCCTCCACGCTCGTCAACGTCGAGTCTAGGCCCAGGAAGATGACGCTGCTGTAAGTCAGCATGCATCCGATGATGATCAGGTTGTTGAGGTAGGGGCTCGACATCTTGATGTACCTGCAGGTGCACAGAGGGACTGTAGTGTTGATGAGCCTCATGTACCTGTTTTAGGTGCTAAGATAGTTAGGTGTTATTTATTTATAAGGAATGATAATATTCTGACAGTAAACCGCTTTAAGGGGGCCGCCTACCAGAGTTGGAGAGCGTTGCACAAGTTTAGAAATCCCAAGAAGGAATTTCATTATTTTTAAACATGAAGGCAAAATGTATCAACATTTTCCTCTAAGACTGTACGATTTACATTTTATATCAATTAATAATTAATAGAAGAGGAAATTAGCTAATTTTCAAACACATTTCACTTGACAACAAGTCACAACAAGGTCACATCAGAACACTATAATATAAGGATTATATTGTGATTTATTATCATGCTGATATTATTATTATTATCATCACCGCGTCTTACTACCCGTTCGGGTTATACGCACTTACGCTCATGTGTAATGGTAGGGTGATT